>VZTD01002924.1:166975-454984 GCA_013397725.1 Rhagologus leucostigma
GGGCCGCGTGGTGCCCGTGGGCTTTGCTTGCTGCGGGCCCGCGTGGGGCTTGTGCGAGGAGATGGGGAAGCGGGACCCCCGCTCCTCCTGGCCTGCGGGCAGCCCCGAGGGTGGCATCACTGTCTCCTGCCCTTCTGTCCCTCCATCGCTGACCAGCCCCTCTGTCTTCCTCGCAGCAAGGAGAGCTCAACTCCTTCCTCTGGACCATTCGCCGTGACCCCCCCGCCTATCTCTTCGGCACCATCCACGTGCCCTACACGCGAGTTTGGGACTTCATCCCTGACAACTCCAAGGCCGCCTTCCACGCCAGCTCCAGCGTCTACTTCGAGCTTGACCTCACGGACCCTTACACCATCTCGGGGCTGGCCAGCTGCCAGATGCTGCCCCACGGGGAGAACCTGCAGGACGTGCTGCCCCGGGAGCTGTACCGCCGGCTAAAACGCCACCTGGACTACATCAAGCTGATGCTGCCCCACTGGATGACCCCGGACCAGCGGGGCAAAGGGCTCTATGCTGACTACCTCTTCAATGCCATCGCCGGGAACTGGGAGCGCAAGAGGCCTGTGTGGGTGATGCTCATGGTGAACTCCTTGACGGAGACAGACATCCGCTCCAGAGGGGTGCCGGTGCTCGATCTCTACCTCGCCCAGGAGGCCGAGAGGATGAAGAAGAAGACGGGTGCGGTGGAGCGGGTGGAGGAGCAGTGTCACCCGCTGAACGGGCTCAACTTCTCCCAGGTAAGGAGGCTTCTGGGCCTCATGTCTTATTCCAGGATGTAGGGCCCGTTCTCCTTGCACATCCATCAGTTGGTGGGGGTGAACCCCAAGCCTGCTGCAGCGGGCTGGTCACTCGTGGGCCTCAGCAGCTTTTGTGTTGGGCTGCCTGTTTGCTGTCACGCTGACCAGTGCTGCCCGCAGAAACCCCATGATGTGCGTGGCGAGCACTGCATGTGGATCGTGTGTATAATTTATTTGAGAGGCAAATGTCTGGAGTGTGAATGTGTGTGTCTTCTTCCTTGCCTCTCGTGAGGGAAACTTCCATGCTTCCCATCCTGTCCCGGAGCTTGGTAAAAAGTGCTTTTTTTTTGTTTGTTTGTTTATTTGTTTTGAAGTAAAGCAGCTCTGTGGTACTTGTCAGGAAGAGGATGAAGCATGAACAATGAAAATAGAAATTTCAACATTGTTCACATTGATTTAAGTACATGCAAACTGTCAGTTGTCTTTTTAGTGGTCACTCTGGGTCAAAACAAAGTGGCTCATGTTGCCCTTGTACAGGGGGAAATTAAGTGTGCAATATACATGGGTATATTTCATTTTAGAACACGTAAATTTCAGTATAAAGAAAAGGATGTAGGTTAAGAAACAAAAGTTATTGGTGTAACTGGACTCTGGAATTCTTTCAGTGGATTTAGCTTTAAACAACCAAATACTAAGCCATGAGATCTATTTCATTTCAGTGGATTAATCAGGAACACAGTAACAGCTATTGACTGCTTTGTGGAACTGTTTATGTGAAATGAGATTTACTAGAAATTGAGGAAATGAATGTGTGTGGAAGAAAACAAATAATCTAGAAGAGATTTAAGGTGGTGTCAGTTACTGCTATGATATTTCATTTTTAACCTGCTTTTCGTCATTAGTTTTGGATCGGTGTATTTCCAGCCTTATCTTACTGTCCTACTTTGACCAGAAAAATTCTTGGTGATGTGGTAATAAGGATTAAAGGACTGATCTTTGGTGTGATTAAAATGTCCTTAGAGTGCCTTCACCCCCTGCTCCCCTGAAGTCCGGTGGGAACTATTTAAAGGGGAAAAAGTCTGGCTTTCACTAACATTTGGTTCATCCAATATTTTAACTAGGAATCTTTACTCTACATGCAGCCTTCAGAGGAGATTTGTTGCATACACTTTTGAATGAATTTTCTTGTTTATCAACAAAAATAATTAAAAGAAAACCTCTCAGGACCTTTGCATTAATTAACACACATCCAAACCAAGGAATTCTTTTTACACTGTTCTGTCTGAAAGGTTTAAGTGCCTATCCACCCTTCTTTTAAGGTGAGGTAAAAATAATTAACCATTCCAGACATCCAATAGTGTTTGGTTGTATTAGGTCAAAAATGGCAGTGAGAATCAAGCACATGAAAGCACTTGGTTAAAAATGTCCCACTTGGAAGCCTTTTAAATGTGAATCATGTTACGTTTTTTTTTCTTTTTAGAGAGAGTGAGCAACAGAGAAAGGAAAAGGGATAGAGTACAAAACTGCTCTTACCATAACTGTGTTTTTCTCCAGGTTTTAAATAGAAACAAAAATTTCCCGTTCATTTTGCTCCAAAAATAATCTAAAAAAAGAACAGTAAAGGTATTACTGCTATTGGCGAGTAGAGGACAGTCATTTATGCAAAAGATTTGTGCTGATTAAAAAAATGCATTCAGTTTTAATTGTTAGAGAGAATTGACAAAGTTGCTGAAATAGATCAGTGTTCAGGAGGATTTTTTCCTAGATTGAAGCTTTTTCTGGGAACAAGGCCACCAGAACAACAGGAGACAAAATAAAACAAACCAGATATTTATTTTCTTGCTTCCTCTAGATTTCATGCATCCTGACACCTGGCTAGTTGTTTAACAATAGTAATTTGTAATGTTATCACACCGTCTGGCAGTCCTACTGCTTGGTGTATTACTGTGCTAATTTAGTGGAGTGGATTACTATTGCAGGGTTTCACCTCCCAATTCCAGGTCTTGGAGCCTTCCTTAAGCAACACGTAATTAAAACACACTAAAATGGAAATCAGAAATTGAGCAGCTTCTGTCTCGCAGGGTGTTTGCACAGTTTGATGAGAACATCTGTGATAAATTACAGTCCCAATTCTGCTAAGGGCATCAGCGGTTTTTTACCTGTTTTCAGCATTACTGTTACAGGAATACTGCACATTATTTCTGCATTCAGAATTCAGGTTTTAAGACTTTGCCTTGCTGAATCATGTCAATCCTTTTGTTTCCCACGTCCCCAAAGTCCAGTATTTTTGCCCTAAGCAAATTTAAAAAAAAAGACAAAAAAAGCTTTTTTTTCTTACTTCTTCCCCTCAAAGGCAGCTTTGTGCTACTGCAAATATTTAATCTGACTACGTACACCAAATCTGTTAATCTGATACTGTGAGGAGGAGGAAATCTAGGAGTGGTCCCGGTGTGGTACTTGGTTTTGATCTGCTCTGAAAGAAAGTGGATACACTTGCATTTTTGACCAGGAACGATCTTTGAAACGTTCTGTGCGTGGCTTTGAAATGTTGATTGTCTTAGCCGGATAAAAAGATTAAGGTGGCTCATATAATTAGCTGCTTCCTGGAGAGCCAGCTCCTGCAGGTAGAGCAGGGAGCATTGTTTTCTATTGTAAACCCTGAAACTTTGTAGTTTGATGCTCTGCTCCCCCTGAAATCTCTGCACAGTGTTTCCTGCTGCTTTTCCACATTACTCCCATCCTCCTGCTTCCCGCTGACCAGTCGCTCTCCTGCTTGGATCTCAGGGAGGAATGTTATCCCACCTCCTGGGACTCTGGCAGCTGCTGGTCGCTCAAAGTCCGGGCCCTGGGTATGGTAGAGCTGGTGTCAAGGTGTCTGAATCCCAGCAGAAGGCTTTGTTGGGAGCCTGGATGCAGGGGAGTTCATAGCAAGTTTGGGTCAGGTTGAAATTTCACTGCTCCTTGGTATTTGAAGTTTCAGGGTTTTCATGGAAGGTGGGACAGAGAGAGCTGAGGCAAGTGAAGAGGAAGCAGGGAAGTCTGTCTGACAGCACTGATGTTTATGTACAGAGTGGCCAGAAAAGGGCAAAATCAAGTTGGCCAGGACTAAGAACTGGTGAGGGGCGGATGGCATTCCAGGCCTTCTCATGGAATCCTGGCAGAGGCCCTGCAGCCGTGACTGGCTGTGAAGACTCATCCCATGGCGTCCTCTGAGGGCCAGCTGGGGATAGGGCTAAGCTTTCTCTCTTCTTTGGGAGCCTCATGTGGGTCTATGATGGGGAGCTCTCCCCAGGCTGTTGTTGGAGTAAGGAGAACTGTGATGGTGGCTTCTGCAGCTGCTCTGTTGCATCCTCCCTGATGACCCAGGGCTGTCATGGGACCCCCACCCTGGAGTGAGCTCAGTGTGTCCCCACTGACAGTCTGTACGGTCAGCAAGGGGAAGGTCTTACTCCTCTGCCCAAGCTGCTGTTCCCTGGGAAGGTGGGTGGCATCCCTTGCTTGTGTTTAATCCTGTTTCTCAGCAGGATCCCCAGTCCCAGACAGTGTTCATAGCCCATCCTCTACATTAGAACTAAAATCTCTCTCCCATCCCATCCTGAGCTTGCTCTCCTCAGGGACAGTCTGCATTCAGCTCATTGCAGATGCCCTGAATCCCAAGGTTCGTAGAGGAAATTTTGTGTCAGGGTCCAGCTTCATGCCAGCCTGTTGGTGGGGAAGCTGTCAGGCTGGTGGGGAGCTGCCAGCATCCTCATTTCTCCCCCTTGGCTGTTTGGGAAGCCCCGACTCTGGTCTCCTCCGGCTGGTATCATTTCCAACTGCAGGGGGAGATGTTAAATATCAAACCAGTGTTGATTGGATCAGAGACCGCCTCAAAGAAAGAAACCTCAGACTGTGCCAGATTAAACTTCACACTTCTCCATTCTCTCCCTTTCATTTCTTTGCCGCCTCGTTCTCTGCACAAATAAACCTCATCTCCCTGCTTTCTACCAATGAGACAGCATTCATGGGGCAGGAATGACTTTGTTAACAAAATCAGTCTTCATTTCCCAGGTCCTGCTGTTCCATCAAACCCTGGGACATGGCAGCTTTGATTACTCTGGTGATAGGATTAGAGGGGGGAACAAGTGCTGTTTAATAAAAGGCCGATGGGTGGTCCATCATGTTTGGTCACTGACAGCTCTGCAGCCTCGAAGCTGGACCTTCAGTGGCAAAACAGTAATATACACAGTGGTATACAGACAGGGCCACATCCTGGGCTCTCTACTCAATCTGCCCTGTCCCCTTGAAAAACTAAACATTTCTGTGATCACAAAGCTGGGATTCTCTGAGCTGACAGGACCAGTGTAACTGACTTCAAGAGAAGTTTACTTGTTTGTCCTAATGAAAGATCAGGGCTCAAAGTTTTCTGAACTGAATTAAAGGGCTCAGTTTCAGAGCTAGCTGACTTTCGACAGTCCGTATAGTTTATATAAGGGAGTATTCCTGGTGGTTTTTTTTTAATTTTTGAAATAAAAGTGGCTTTTGCCTAGTAGAAATGGCACCTTCTTGCTTTTAGAGAATTTCAGGCTTTGTGAAGCCTGAAGGAGTCATCAAAAACAGCATCACCTGTTTTGATTGCTGAACGTTCGTGAAAGAAATGTTGTTAAAGGGTTTGATTACCCATAGCTATACATAGTGCACATAGTTTTCAGCTTGCTGGCTTTTGTTAAACTATCACTCCCTCCACCCTCTTGTGCCCCAGGATAAAAAAATTCCCCCAGCAAAATTAACCTCAGGGTAGAAATTCATGCAGCAAAAATAGAAATCCTTCAATTTAACTCCCTTGGAATACTAGCGGGAGCTGCTTTGTGCCTTCTCCATGGGAACTGTTGAAGATGAAACTATGCAAGTATTAAAACTCCAGTAGTGTCAGTAACACCTGAAAGGATCAGCAGCTGATGTTTTATAGCTGTCCCCACCTGTAGGTGTTGCTCTGCACAGGCAGTGACTGTGTGCTTCTGCCCCACAGCCCCTTGGAAGGCCCATCCAGGCATTTGATGCCTATTAAGCAAGCTGCCAGTCACTAATGATGGCTCGAGGGGCAGCTGGCAATTCATCTGTTGTATTTATTGTGTATATAACTGCCAGAAATGTTTGCACAACACGTCAGGTATGAGCCCTTCCTTTCCCTCTGATCCTTAACACCTCCCTTGGTAACATCCAAGCCCAAGGCAGGTGTACCTGCCTCCCACAAGCAGGTCTGGAGGATTCTGCTGGTTGATTTGTTTGCAAAATTATGGGTGCTGCTTGTGATTGGTATTAGGTAGGAATTACATCTTGATAAGATGGGCCGTGAAAGGGAAGAATCCCCGGAAAACAGTCTGACACTCGAGGGAGTCGCTACTCTACCTGAGTCAGCTTAACATTACCAGTGTATAGAAGTCAAATAGCAGAATTGTGCCATTTTTTCCTGTGTGTGTTTGCCACCTTGGAGCTGCTCACCCAGTAGGTGTAAAAGCCCCTGTTTGGTAAATGGTATTTTCGCAGTGATTTTCAATCTGTTTGTTATTTGCTGTCACTTTGTGATGCCCTTGCAGCGGCAGTCAGGATCCTCCTCCAGGCCCAGAGTGCTTTGCTTACAAACCGAATGAACCATTGACCTTAAAAACCTCAACTTCAAATATAGTGCAACCTACAGTCCTCAGAAAGTCTTTAACAGCCTCCCCTCAGCTCCCTAGTGAGTAGCAATCCATGTTATAAAGCCAGCCCACATCATTCAGGCGAGTCAGAGGTTCCTGGATTGCAAAGGCCAGAAATGATCTTAAGCAAGGGCACTCACTCACCTTGCCCTCCTGCAGAGAGGAGATCAGTGGCAGGGCTCCTGGCAAAGCATGTTTAGGGACTTCAGAGGGACGTACTGTAAAATAACAGGTTTCCCCTGTGCTGGGCTTTACACTGCAAACCCTTATTAATCTTTTCACTGTCATTAGGAGTTGATGAGACAGGTAAAAGGCAGAAGAAATCACAGTGTTACTGCTTGAACCGTGTGAACTTGGTGTGATTTCTTTCATCTGTTAGTGAGGTTCTCTGCCTGCTTGGATGAATGACTGTAAGCTGACTTCCCCAGAGCACAGTGTTTAGGTTGTAGCACAAAAATTGAGATTTTCAGCAATGTCTGGTGGTTTAGAAACTTAATTGTTTTTAATTTTCAAGGGTCGGTGTTAGAAGAGCCCCATTTTGTAGGGAAACATACCTGCCTTGTGTTCTCACACTTTCCCAAATCCCTCTTCCAAGCGGGCAGCCAGTTCAGATGCTCAATGCCACTATCCTTTAAATCTGCAGAAGGCACTGTGGGTTGATGACAAAATTTCAGTATCTTTGTGAAGCTCTCAAATTATTTCTAGGTTGCAATTACTAAGACATTTATTTCTGAACATTGCAACAATTTGTGAACTTAATACTCTTTCTGTAACCCAAAAAGCATTACAGTTTCCAGCTCGCTTGAGACACCAGAAATTAAACTGGTGCCTGCAGAGCTTAAAACTGCAGATATCAGTGTTTGAACTTAATATCTCAGTTCTTGGGCTGGAATTGGAGCAAGACTATGCTTTCTGCAGAGTGGGAACAGACACACAGCTAAACTGTACGACTGGTTGTATCCATCACAGCAGCTGGTAGTTATGGTGTCTCAGCATCTCCATGGATTTGCTTTTTCTGGTGCTCAAGAGAACAATACAGCTACCTTGTATTATTGTTACTGTTTATTGGATCTAATTGCCGTTTAAAGGCACAGAGAATGAAAAGTGACCTGGTTAATACCTGTCAGAAGCTCAAGCAGAAATTCACACTCATGTCTGCTGCTTTTATCACTGGTTATTCCAACAGCAGTCCTTTGCATTTGGTTTTCCAGTATTTTAGAGCTTCTGGTGCAAGTAATTTCAGGACTTCTAGCACAATATAAATGAAAGTTGGTAAAAACTGTAAATTAAAACCATGTGCTCAGCATTTTGAAATGGATGTTGTATGACTTGAGGAGGCTTATTAGCAAAAGTATTTTTAGTTTGAATGAGATCAAAGGCCCAAGATTTTCCACTCTGAGGGTCATTTAGCATAGTCCCGGACACCCCATTTCTCATCATACATAGGCTCCCATAGGCCAGTTATGCCTGAAGAAATCATCATCCCTGAAGTATTGTAATTAGATTTATTATCAGTGGACCACTGCTGATCACCTCTGTCCAGGCACTGCAACAACACTGAGGGGTTGAAGAGTCTTGCAGATGTCAAAAGTGAGTTTTATTCCTGACTTCCTCAAAATCAGGATTGCAGCCCATGCTGGTGGGTAGCAGCGTTAGAAGGGACAGACCAAATCCTGTGTGTTGTACCCATTCCAGAATGTCCCTTGAAGCCATTGGTAACACTGAACCATTCCCAGAAACTCCAAGTAGCACATAGAGAAAGGATTGTAAAAAAAAGAAAAGAAACTATTCTGATTTCTTCTTTTCCTAGGCTCAGTTAGTGTGGAAGTTATGAAGCCTTCCACATGAATTCCAGTGCAGAGGTTCTTTGTTCTTGGGTATCCCTGCAAAATAGAAGTTAGCTAAGATGGGGCAAAAAGCTAGGAATTCAGTCATAGGCAGCATGTTAGCTGTATCAACATAATTAAGAAAATAGCAATAAATGCTTTATGTTTTCCCCAGATTTAATTAAACTTGCTTGCTGCTTCTACCCTAACTCTTGCATTGTTAGGGGCACCTGTTGGGAGACACAGATATCTCCAATACATAAAACAGAGAAGAAGCTGCCTTCATAGAGCAGAGCAACATTCGTCAGACTCCCTTAGTGAGCCAAGGAATGAGAAAAAGGAAACAAATCTTAGTTATTTTCTAACCTCTTTCCATTTTAATAAAAGTCAAGTTACGAGGAACACAGGAAAAGTATTTCTTTCAAGTAGGCGGTTCTGTGTCTTGAAAGTATCTCCTCAGTATTTTAGAGACTGTACTAAATCCAAGGTCTCCATTAGGCTCCCTCACTTTTGTTAACAATCACAATGAAGACTGATTATTCTCTGTACGCTTTCTGCCACTGCACAAATTTAGCTCTCCTTTGATTTCTTGCAGCCTTTTCCTATTACAGGTGACAGCATAATAGTGATGGGGAATATTTATTTAAATGTGAGACCAAATGCTCACAGTGCAGGAGTTTGCAGAGTCAGCAGAGGGAGAGAGGGCAAAAGGGTGATTTGAGAAACATGCCCAAATTTTTGAAGGTCTTTGTATTCCTGGCATGTGATTTATTTACTATTGTTGAAATGATCATTGAGATAAATGTTATTCCAGAAAGAAGTGTGATGGGATGTCCCAGTGTGTCTCATTGGTTCTCAAGTACTGGTAAAATCATCACAGCACTATTAATTATGAAAATGCTAAGCCTTACACCGTGAGAGGAACTGGTCCTGACATACTGGGAGTCACATGGGATGCTAACTTGTAGTTTGCTTTCAAGCTGAGCTAATTCTTTATTTTTGGGATATCACAGAGGCAGGAGAGGTGCAAGTATGCTAAAGGGCCTAAAAATACTGTTTTTATAACAGTTAATGATACAAAAAGCCCTTCTTTTTCATAATGAATTTCCTGATTAATACAGGAAAAAGCTAGAAAGAACATTCTCAAAAAAGCTCATTATTTGCCTGCTGGAGAAGATAACTCACTAACACCCAGAACTGAACAAAGTCAAGTTTCTAATACGAAGGTATGTCCAAACCAATTCTTACACAGCTTAGCCCTCAAAAGCTAGGATGCAGTTCAGCTCCTCAGCATTTCTCCTTTCCATTTACAGAATAGCAGCGAGAAAATACCTCATCAGTCCATGAGACCAGGTTATACCATCCTGAAATAATCCAGGTGTTTTGGTGGCAAGATGAAGTTCAGAGGCTTTTGCAGGCATGAAACACTGTCCAGCTTTATGCATCAGCTTGTCCTTGTCTGCAGACTGGCACTGACCAGCTTTTTACCCAGCTAATTGTGTGAGGCCAGAGAGGATTTTCTTTATTAAGTTGAGTGGTTTGGCTGTGAAATGAGACATACTGTCCAGTATATAACTCAAGCTCATTTTCAAAGGCATTTTTGTTGAAGATGGGTATCCAGAGAGATCTGAGCCTTTAACATGTAGTCATCTGAAACACACTCTAGAAACTTCGTAATTTAAGGTCAGCATTTGCACTGGTTCATGTTCCAGTAATGGAACAGTGCTTGCTTAAAAAAAATACTCAATTTAGATATAAATGTTTAAAGGTGGGTTTTTTTCCTGAAAGTGAAACTGACTGCTCTGAACACTTGCTGTGTGTTAACTATGGCTGGATAAGCTTGGAATGGATGTACCCTGTAGGGACTTCAGCAAATTATGGAAGTGGAAAGAAGGCATCATTGATGCACTTGCACATTCTTGAAGCTGGAAGTATTAGTTGTTGGGAATCACTTGTAGTAGTACCCTTTTGTATTTTAGGAAGTAAAAAGAGCTACAATCTCCCGAAAGGTGTCGTATTTTGGCATATTTTGGATGGGTTTTGTCATTACTGACAAAGAGATCCCAGTGGAAGATATTCCTAAGAATGCAAAACACAATCACTAAACCCACACAAGATCCCTTATCACACTTTCTCTAAAGTTGTTGCAGATTCATTTGAATTACACTGGAAAGATTTATCTCTTATTAATGGAGCGCTCTTCATTTTTTAAAATTGAGTTGTTGTGCAACACATCAAATAACAATGTCATAACACATCATAAATCAGTTTGTTCACTCAAGGATTCCACGTGAGTTAATCTAACATCCTGGACACAGTTCATGAGCAGTTAATTTTAGCAGTTCTCTTTGATACATATCAGTTAAGGCAAAGCAACTCCAGCCATTATGGAGTAGAGTCAAAACTGGTTAACAGCAAAGCAAGTACAGACAAAGATTGTTCACAGATAAAGCCTTTGGCAGATCATTCAAGGGATCTTTGCTTTATATATAGAACAATTGTAGCTCTAATACCAGCGGTGCAGACACTCTGGGACAAAGAGAAAATACACACACACACATACACACCAAACCACAGAAGAAAACCACACACACCACTTGGTACTTGAGTCTAACAAGAAAGTCAAGCTAAAGTTCACCAACCCTGACGTAGTTACCGAAGAGCTCCATGGCAGGCAATGAGATGGGAAGAAACACCCCCAAAAAAGCATTCAGGAATTATTCCCATTGTCAGTGTGGGAGAAACTGAGAATGTTTGATTTGAAACACGAAGTGATCCGGCAGCCTGCCAGATGCCATTTTTCTCAAGGTCACGCAACGTAAATAACCCAAGGGTTAGCTCCAAAGCAGGAGGTAGCTAAACAAGAGTAGGGGAAGGGATTCCTCTCTCTTCCCTGTGGATGTTTGGTATGCTACTGACAAGATTTTGAGGCCTGGCACTCCTGATGAGTCTGGTATATTAAGAGCAATAAAACACACCAAAAGCAGAGAAAAACAGCTGAATGTAGCATCATGGAAGGGACCAGGGTTTGAGACCAAGCCACTAAGCTGACGCGCATTTTCTGCAATAATTAATCAGGGAAACCAGTCAGAAAGGAAAAGTTCAGCAGAAAAAAAGTTTCTTTTGTATGCTGAAGTCTGAAAAGATTGATCCCTGTGACACAGTAGGGACAACCAATGTTTATTTACTGTTCAGCTGGACAGTCGCATGAATTTTTCTGTTCTTCTAAAACACAAAGTATCACAGCCTTCTTACACTTTTTAAGAGAACAGCAAGTTTAGCAACTGTCACATCAATAATCCATCATTATCAGTCAGGGAAAGAAGAGGTGTGTTTTCCCGAGAGTGCTTAGACCTGAGGATATAGCTTGGAATATAACCATGGGAGAATCCCAAAAGACTTGGCACCTGTTTCTCTGTTCTCTGGGGCAAAGCTCAGTGTAGTTCCCGTTAAAATAAATCAAACAAGTTGGCAATCCTTGTACTGGGAACCCAAAACTGTATCTCTTGAAACTAGGCAAGATGTCTTTCCTGCTGGTTTATGCAGAAAGGAGTTTCATGTAGACAAATAAGAGAATGAGAGAGAAAAGAAATGTTAGTCAATATTCTTCTAATTTATTTGTGATTTTGATAGGCTTAAAAACCAGACTGAGTAGAGTTACTTGTGATTTCATGTTGAATTTTTGGTGCCATGAAAAAAAGTGAACTAAACTCACTAAGTCAGAAGGAAAGTTTCAAACTAAAAGTGTTTCGATTCAGCCAGTACCACTTGAGGTCACTCTGCAGAGTCCTGTATATCTGTATGGCCTGAGTACCATTCCTTCCAAACACAAGGGAAGCAAGCTGGGCATCTGGATAAGGAACCCCGAGTCTTTGTGTACACAACATGGACAATTTTATACCTCTAGGCTTTACATAACATGTTGGAAACTGAGGCATGACTTCAGAGGCTGAAATATCCTAAATACATTAACTACATCTGGGGCTAAGACTATGATTTTTCCATCTATAAATTTCTCTTACACCTTTAAACTTATTTAATACTCTTAGAAAAAGAAATATTTGGATGCCCAGGGGCTAGAGTTGATGACATGGTGATGTGAAGGGGACATGTGGAGAAGTCCAGGCTGTTTGTGAACTCCAGAACCTACAGCTCTTTGAGCAAGGGACTATGAGACACATCTCCATCCCTTGGTGAATAGAGTGGCTCCAGCTCTCTTTGCTATTTTAGCCCCTAATGGAACTGATTCTCTCAAATTCAAATGATCTTGAAAAATGGCAGAGAGCATAGACTTGCATCATTAGCAATGAACCAAGGGCTTGTGTGTTGCAACAATCTTTGTTGAGGGATTATTGTGTTGAAAATGCACTGATTTTGGCACAGGCTGGAGAACTCAGCAGTTCCACTTTGCATGTCCTGCCATCATTCAACAGGCAGACCCTGCAGCTAGACATCGCAGTAGGGCAGCCAGTTGGCTTCTCCCAACCTCCTTAGGTTTCCAGATGTCATAACAAAACGAGAGAGAGAGACTTAGCCATCTTCCATGTGTTTACGCTGGAGCTGCTAGGCAGAGACCAAGCCACAACACTGCACAGCTTTTCAAAAAGGACTTAATAGGCCTCTCTGTAAACAGATCTAAATATTTGCTCCAGTGACATTTATCGCATCACACGTCTGGCGTGAGTGTTTCGTCCTTGTTTTGCTTGCATGTTTGGATTCTCTTATAAACATTAATGAAGTGCTCGAATACAAATGAATAATCCTCCCCCTTTCTTCCCACTCTGGAGGGGAGGGGAATGGGAGGGCATGAAGTAATAATAGTTCAACCTTCAACCCGTAATTGCTCGGTACATTTTGATGACAGTTTTCTTTCTCACATGCTTTAAAAGACTTTATTCGGCGTGTACATCTATGCAGAAGGCATTGCACCTTTCTTCAAAGGCAGCTGCGGCTGGAGTTGGAGTGTGGGGCACTTAGCAGGCAGCACTGTGTCATTTGATGTTTGAGTAGTTGTAGCAAGTTGACTTGCTGCTGGGTTCCCAGCAGGCTGCCAGAATTCTGCCCCATCTACAAGGCTTTTAACAGAGGATATATTTAATATATTCTTTCTTAGGCATCTGCTGTTGAGCTGGACAGAGTAATGGGCCTGAAGCACCTCAAATCTAACTCCATTTGACAGTTCATCTACCTCTTGCTGGAGAACTGGGGTCATTCAATAGGTAGTTTCCAATTAGCTGCAGTTTGAATATGACTGGAGACAATGTGTTTCCATATAGCCCTTTCTCTCAATGCCTTTATGGAGGCCTTAGAAAGTGGTTGTCTTGGTCTTGCTTTTGATTTTGTCACTAAAGCAGAAGGAGGGTGTGGGGTAAAAAAGACTGACCAAATCTTGTTTCCATAGGTGGTTTCTGTGGACACAACCTTTAGAAGATTATTATGTTGTCTAGGGTATGAGAACATAAACCAAATGCATTAGAAGCCTGTTTCCTGATCCTAAGAGGGGTGAAGTTGTGGAAAAGATCAAGGCATCATCCCTGAACCTGTTCCAGACTGAGAAAACATTGAGTATCTCATTTCTGTGTGGGACCAGTTATATTACTGCTCCTTTCTCCCTGTGCAGTTCAAAATGTCACAATGTCTTCCATGCACAATAAATTACCATCATCTCCTGCCAGGTGGGACAGTGCTTTGCTCACGACCTTGCTAAGCATCTTTAGTTTTTGCAGCTGGGCTTGTAGAAGCAGTGGTTTGGCTTGCTTGGAAGCTGGTAATAAAAGAAATTTCCCTTTAGTCAAGAGGAGCTCTTCAGGAATTCCCTGAACTCATGCAACTAAGCTCTCAGTTCGTTGTTAAGAGCAAAACTGCTGCATTTAAGCTGTGGGACATAAAAGAAGTAATCAATACCCAGAAAGTAATCGAAAGTTCATTCTTCAAACAGTTTTTAAGAAAAAAATCATCCTGTACAAGACATCTGCGGGTTCGTTGCCTGCAATAGTACTAAGTGCAAAGGATTTATGTCCCAGTAGTCAGGCTTTGAGAGGTCAAGACTAATACCCCAGAGGAAAAAAAATGCATGTGTTTCCTTCATCTGAGTGATTAGGTATAAAACGGGTTAAAAATTAATACTGTCTTTGGTTCAGCTTGTATATGAAACCATTCAGTCTGCACATACTTGAGTACTATTAGAGAGTGCCTGTCAACTTCATTAATTATCAAATTGCTTATTCAGTCTATGCATTCCTTGCATAAATCCATATCAACTTTGCCTCTTGTAACAGTGTTTGTTTATATGAGCCGGAACTCTCAATCCTAAGCAGTCTAAAACGCCTCTTGAAAGAATTTCTTCGTCTGCACCTACAGGGACCCAGGCTAATTGCTATTCAGAGGATGCTCTGTCGGCTGGTTTTTTTGGTGAGGAGTTGGGAATCACAAAATTGTCTGGAAAGGTGTTCTCTTGGCACTTCTGTCCGTGTTGATAGTTCAGATAGGAGAGACTAAAATCATTACAGTTCTCAGCAGCTGTGAAGTCCTCACTGGAAAAAAACAAAAATCTTGGAGAAAGGGATAGAAAAAAGAATTTTCTGATATTTTTGTCATCCTCTGACTGATGTGCCAGTACTGATGGAGGCTTTTTTTTTTAACTAACTTATAGTCCAGTGCATTCCTGTGTCCCCGTCGCTCAAGCATTCTGCCTTTTGCTCATTTGCTGGAATACAAACATGGAAGTGTATTTGGAACTAGCTGGAGCCTTAAAAAAACAAAATTAAGGCAAGCTGCCAGATCAGAATCTAATACACAGCATATGTTTACCAGGTTATAGTCTCTTGCCATGCTGGCTCTAACAGCACTCCAGTGTGAAGTAGAGTTAATCCCTTCCAAGACCTTTTATCATCCATTTTGCCTATCAAAACAGTAAAAATACTGGTTTTATTTCATCAAATGTGCCTTTCCTCTTGTCTGAAGCCCTTTGAATTCCCCACCACATTTGGGATCAATGGAAGAGTATGTCCTTGGTCTTGTTTGTCCAGTTGTCCACCTCTTCACAAGAGCTTATCTGCCTCAGGGGTGACCAGGTTCATCCACCAGTTTGGCAGGCAGCCCTGAACAGGACCCCTGGTTTGAGAGAAGACAGTAACATCGACCCTCACGTGCCTTGTGCATCTGTCAGGTAACTCATGACACTTTATGAGGAGTCTGTGAAGAGCGAAGTGTTGTCCGAGTGTGAAACACAGGGGGTTGAAGTGAACAAGGTGTTTTAAGTGAACTTGGGCTACCTCAGCGTGTCCAAATGGAAGAGGTGCCATTGATTCGCACGTGTTTGCTCGAACTTCAGCCCTTTCTTGGGAGCCTTCTGCACTAGGCAGAGGTTGGCATTTGGTGCGGCCAGTGAGCCCCACTGAGGCTCTGTGGTTCCTCTTGGGCTGTGCCTCGCGCTCTGCTGGCGTCTCTCATCCCGTGATGCCTCCAACCATCTACAGCACAATGGGACCAGTTGCCACTGGAATATGCTGCAGTGGAGAGCGGCCAGCTCAAGGCAAGGACTTGAGTGACAATTCAGCATGTAGGAGTGGGGTGCAATGGAATTGCAGAGGGAATGGAAAACAGGGACAGTTGTGCCAGACTCCTGTCACCTCCTGTGGCTGCTCTGCCCAGTGTGCAGTACACACTGCAGAGCCTCTTCAGCAGCAGCTGGATGCAGCCTGGAGTATGCAGAGTCCAGGGAGATTAAACTTGAAGCGTCTGAAAATGTTGTGGGATGGGACAAAGCCTTGGTGGGTATATGAGGCTCTGAAATAGCAGCAGCCCCTCACTATTTCTTCTGCTCATTCTCCATGTGTAGGATATACCTATCCATGATCCATGAAGCATTCTAGGCCAGCTGGACTCCGTGAGCTCTACATGCACTATTCCAGGCTTATCAGGCAAGCTCTATTAGCAGGAGGCAAGAGTTTTCTGGGGCCTCAGAGACAATCCTGACGTGGCCTTTTGTGTTTCAGTTCTTTGCGTGCAAGATGGGCAAGATATTAGAGCTATTTATTTTTGGAAAATGCCTTTTTTTTTTAAACAGAAACAGTGCTCATGTAGTTTTTTCGTATTTGAGGAAAAAAACGTTCCTTGAAATGTCTCAATTTCAAATTTAAAGTGAAGTTAGAAAAACCCATGAGTCTCATCAGCAAAAGAACAATCTGGTGAGTGACCCAAATGGAAATTTTTGTGCTATTAGTGCGTAACAACACATTAAAGATAGAAAACATTTGTAACTTTTCTATTGAGATATTATTATTTTTCACCGCTGAACTGTAGATAGCAACAGAGGTGGAAATCTTGTAGCATCTTTGGATGAATTTGCCAAGGGAGAAGAAAGTCTTCCTGTGCCTCCTTGGTGGGAGCTCTCTAACACAGCTCCAGGATGCCCGTCTGGCAGGTTGTTTGAGATAGGGTGACTTTACCTCTGTAGAATACAGAAAATTCTTTACAGACATCAGGAAAATAATAGTGCTTTACAGCTTACTTAATGTGTAATTTCACCTGATTTGCAGCAGGTCAGGTCTCTGCTCACATCAGTAGTGTCGTGCTGTGCACGGTCGTTGAAGTTCTTGAAGTACAGTTGAATGACATGGAAGGCAGGACATGGCAGTTTCACCTCAACATTTCATCAAGGAGATCTCTCTTGGGTTGTCTTAGCTTGAAGTTCATTTCAGAAATAAAAATCACGTACATGGAAGCCACATAACCTGTACTATAAATACTGGGTTTGCATCTCTTGCAGCTGCAGGACTTCATTCTTTGTAGCTCAGATGACCCAGATCTCACCAGACAACCAACTTGGCCTTTCACTTGAAGAGACAGATGGAAGAGGTGGTCATGGTTTGGACTTCGAGGGTTCATCTTTTTCTTTTCTCCTAAGAAATGTCTTCTTTCTATCACTAAGGAGATGAACTGCCTAGTTCAGCTTTTGAGTCAAAAGTTTAGCCTCCTGCTTGCGATTCTTGTTTGGCTTTGCTGCTTGGTTCTAAACAATTTCTGTATCTGTTCCCATTCTGTTATGCCTATTTCTATTTGAGTGGTCAGTGCAGAGTAATGTTTGAGAGATTCACTCAGTAAAGTCCATGTTGGCTAATTCCTTGGACACAGTGACTATCAGGACAATGACCTTTCCCTGACAAAGCCTCTGTTTCCTCTATTTCAGCAGTATTCTAGGTCCTAACCACTTGCTTTGTGCAGAGAGCATTTGCTGTGTGCTTTGCTGCTGCCCAAATGCAGATGTAAGTTTTGGATTATGAGATTTCAAGTTCTGAGAATCATCATGGGTTTTAATGCTCTTGATGACACAGCCAAATAGTGTTGTTATGATAAAATTCAAAATTCATCTCTGAAGCACCTCTTTCTAGCGTTGCCTCATGCATTCTCAACTAGCAACGTATTCCTTTGTCTAAGTGACTTCCACTGTTGGAACTTTTTCCTAACATATTTAAGGTTTTCCTTTAGTACTTCCAGATGTAGTCCCTTGTTTTACCATTCTTGGACTCTGTAAATATATTTTCTCTGGTTCTAGGACTGCGCAGTTATTTGATAGACAAGATCATGCTCTCTCTTTTAGGAGTCATTTATTAAAGAAATTTTTTACAACTGCAGACAAAAATCAGGCTTCTGCAGAGACTGAATTTCAGTTTTGTTGTTTGTTAACCGAGATTCACACCCCTTCTGGGACAGTTCCTAGAGACACCTCGTGGCTGACAGGAGCTCTACAGAGCGCATCACGCTCACGTCAAATTGATTTTTTCTAAGCCTCAACATCCAGAGTCATTTTTGAAAGAGTTATGAGTGAGGCTGCCAACCTGCTAATTAAAAGCTAGAAATATTTTCAAGTTCTCCTCTGATGGAAACAATTAAGCAAATCTGTTCTAAAGTGGAATTACCCCCCAAACCCAACAGCAACATGTTGTCTGCCTGAGTGTAATTAAAACTATTGAAGGAAATTTTCTATTCCAAGACGAAAGGAATTGTTGGTTAGTTCCTAGATTCCCATACCCCAGTTTATACTCCCATTCTGTAAGAAGTAAAGCAGGCAGCTCAGACTACGTGGATGCAGTTTGTTGCTGGGATTCTTAGCTTCTCAGTCAAAACCACACTAGTCAGTGTCAGAAGAGCTAAAAAGCAAACCCCATTCCTTCAAACACATGAGTCCAGAATGAGTTAGACAATAAGCTTTGTGCAAGAGAAAGACAGACTGACTTTTTTAGGTTTCAGGTCATCCATTAATGTAGAAGTTTAAACAAGTGAGTCCTGGAGAGATTGCTCACCAGGCAATAAGTCTTTCTAATGGTGAGCAAGACTTAAAATCCACTATCTCTCTGAATTGGCAGTGTGCAGGCTTTCTTGTGTTTGATACAAACTCTGTGAAAATGATATTTTAAAGAACAGAAGCCTTTAGAGGAATAAAGTATATAAAAACCAAGCAGTTTTATTTGGTGTAATTGCTCTAGACCCAGCTGAATAGAGGTCTTGTGATTACATTAGTCTTGTGTTTAGATCCAATTATTCAAGATGCTATCTTATCATAATCTAATCACAATTCCATGTATATACGTGTAAATCAAAAGGATAGGTAGGGAGGTGGAAATAGTAAAAAACTATTTGTCATTTGTGTTACCTCTCCTTTTCTCAGTGAAAACGGAATCATGCAAAATGCCGGAAACCATCTTTCCATAGAAAATGAGAATAGTGTCCTACATATGCTTTGCAGAAGGCTTTGCCTGAAATTAGAAGGTCCAAAGTGTCAGGAAAATTAATTCACGAACACCAGAGGTGTATGTCCAAAAGGGAGACAGAGGATTCATTTTATTTTATTCTAATAGAGAGAGAGGCTATGGGGCATTCCCCTGAGGGGTCTCAAATTGTTGGGGGATGCAACNAGACAGAGAAGTCCTGTAACTTTATTCGAATAAAGGGAGAGGCCATGGGCATTTCCCATGAGGGGTCTCAAATTGTTGGGGGATGCAACCCTCGTTTTATCCTAATTCCCAGCTGCAACACTCTCTTTCTTTCCTCATTGGCTGAGGTACTCAAAAGGTACAGACTTCTCAAATTGCCCATTCTATGCCCCCCTCTAATATGCACCCCCCTTTTTGTTATATAAAAGAAAAAAAACCTATTCATAATTCTATTAAGTCTTCGTTCTTTTTCTCTAGGTTCAGGAATGTAACATGGCCTTGGCTGAGCAACAGTTCGTGTTGAATAGTAACATCTTCTAGAACTGAGAGTTTTCTTCTGTTACTTCCCTATCTCTAAGCTCCTAGCCCTATCTACAAGCAGATTCTCATGGTCTGATTGTAAAGACACGTTCATCTTATTCCTTTCAAAAGAGTCCCTCAAATTCAGGGGTTAGTTCCTACTTAGAGCTGGAGTAAGGAGGTAAAAGAGTAACAAGAAGAATAGAGTTATGGAAAGTATAAATTCAGAATGTTTTGCTCTTAATGATAAATCCCCATCTTCATGAACACAGAAACATGAAAGCAATAAAAACTGTTTGTCTGCTTTGCTGATTTTTAAAGCAAAAAAATGGTCTGGTCGAGTCAGAGAGTCTCATTACTGAAGATAACAACTCCAAGTCAGAAGTAGGGCTTCATAAGGATTTTTTTTCCTTAGTCAGGGCGTAGAACCACCTAGAAAGGGTTAGAGTTATGTGTGCGTTATCATGCTTGAGCTGAGATCATTTCTAGGGGTATTTCCACACATTTTCCTTGGATGCCCAAGCATTCTCCTTGCACTGGGCTGCCTATCCAGCTATTACTTCTTTCTATTCTATGGAAAGTATACACTAGGTAGGGTAACATTCAGGTCTTCCAAGCATTAAGGCTTAAAAAAAGTCACCATGTTTACTTCAACTTTCGATTTCTAAATTGCTTTGACAGCCCTGTGCTTTTTTAACTCGTTTTGGGGAATATCCAATCTGCCATTGGAATTATTTGAATTGTACAGAAAGAAAGGAAGGCCTGTTTCCCTCCGAATTCCATATATTGTGTCGCTGGAGCTTTTCATGTTCCATAAACAATGCTCTCTTTTTCTAACCCTCTCCCCCTCCTGCCCATAGCCTGACTTTCTATAATTTTCTTGACATGGACAACTCAGCATTTTTGTGAAAAGCTATGACTGATTTTCTACAGCTTTACAAACAGGAGCTTGCTGGTGATTTCAAGAGGATCAGGTAGTTTGATGCAAGCGAGACTGGGTTGGGTCTCTGGGACTTCAAACATGTCTCAGCAGTGCGTCTAGTTGTGAGTGATTGTTTTCCCTTAAAGCATTCATGATCTCCAACTGGCAAGTCTCCTCTCATAACTAAGGAGACATTTGGAAAAAAGTTGGTATTTTTAAATATCTTCTTAATCCCTGTAGAACTCTAGCCACATACAAGCAAGTGGCTTCATTTTTCCATACACTGCTCTTTTTTTAGTTAATAATTCAGTTATTATGTGAGTGAAATCTCAGGAGGTACTCAAAGTTGCAGGCACTCTGCCGTTTAAGTTCATTTCAAGCTTCCTATGAGTCTTTTAATACTTGAATGGTGTTTCATGGTCTGTCTTTGACGACTCATGAAGCTGGATCCCAGGAGAAAAATCACAGCCTAGATAAGGAGCTATGGTAGATACTGCAAAAGCAGTAGTGCTTGTGTAGCACTTCAGTGGCTTGATGCCTCAGTGTATTTTTGTTTCTTTCTTTACCAGGAAGATGGATAATTTCCAATCTTAATGACCATGCATGGGAAGGATGAATAAGCAGTATTTGGGAGTGGAGTCTGATTGGTCACACCCTTGTCTGGCTGTGCCTGCTGGTGCATTTTGTGTAGCATTTCTGGCATACTTTTCTGCTGAAGTGAAAGGGTTATTGCAGCATTTGATTTCAGCCTTTTAAAGGCTTTAAAAGAAGTGCCAAGCCCCTGAAGTCTGGAAGCAGCAACACCGACCATGTGCCATGTCACAGAGGGGAAAAATAACTCCTTTCCAATGTTTGCACTGAACACAAGTGTCACTATAAAGCTCTAGGTTGCTCTTAAACTGCCTTGCAGCCTGACGGCTTTGTGGTGGACCTGAGAGGTCTTGGGTTAATGTCATCTAATGCATCCTAATGGGTAGCCTGATTGTGACTGCCATTCCAGCTGTCCCTTGTGGGTTTAACTTATGTAAATGAAAAACACAGCTTTCCAATTTACTCTTCAGCTTGAAATATTATATTCTCCTTAAGTAATGTGTTTTAATTGCAGAAGCAAGATATAATATATATGGAAAGAGTGGGTGAGAGCAGGCAGGTTGTATATAAATAGCAGGGTTTCTTTTCTTCACCAGTGACCTGTCTTCTCTCAGCTGGCTGCTGACTAAACAGACAGGGAACAGGCCCCAGCTGATCCCGAGGGGTGAGGCAGCAGGTTGAAGTGTGCAGTCACCTATCCCAGCTCGCATCTGCTGCAAGATGTGCAGATGGTTGGACAAAGCACTCTGAAGCTTGCACATGCCCACTTGATGTCAGTCTGGAGTGACTCTCTCTCTGATTTACGTTGGCAGAGAAGATCAAAACCCAGCTTAAAAATTAGGTGACAGAGACATAAAAAAAAAGAAAGAAAAAAAAAAGAGAGAAGTCTGTAGACACTCGGAGGCTGGGAAAGGCTGCCAAACAAGCATTCCTGCCCTTGCTTACGACTCTCCACCACATACAACTGGCTGTGTACATCTGGGAGCAGCCAGCATAGTGATCTATTCATAAAGGGCCAAACTCAGGAGCCGACCTGCAAGGCTTGAGTACACTGACTACACATGGAGAAGGTGGAGTGAGGGCTCTGAGAGGCTTCTTGGAGTTGTGCAGGACAAAAATCCCCTTCTTTCCAGCTAGCTGGAGAGCAGGCACATCAGGAGGAAAGAATTGTGTTGTGCTTAGGGCTTTACACTGGGTTTTGGGACAGCAAGGACCAATTTTCTAGTCGAGCAGAGACTGTAATTTCTGTAATCTGCAACTGCCTGGGTCCTTGTGAGGGGCTGATCACTGCTTAGAGCTCCTGCAGAGATGCTTTAATTCAGATACTGCCCAATGCTTACTACAGACCTGAAGGAGAGAATAGCCAACACTGCTGGGCAATGATTTTGTTTTCCCTGCGCTTGACTGGTTGACCTTTGATGTGTCCTGTTCCACCGGGTCCTGACAGAGAGAGATACATTCATGGAGCACATGAACATCTGTCTTCTAATGATGATGCTGTTTATCTATGCCATTATGGAGAACTGCTTTGAAACCCAGTCTTTGCTTGATGTAGAGCCTCTGAGTGGGGCAGGACAGAGGTTGTGAAGGAAACAGAATCCTTCTCTTCAAAATGGACAGCCATAGCTGTTGTTTTCAGGACAAGGGTTTGTGTGTTCTCATTGTGGGTTGCATGCTCTTGGCCTCACCTCGTCCATCTCACACCAGGGGGAAAGAGCTTGCAATGCCATATATTTCTGTGTCTCTTCTCAAGTGCAGGTATAAACTCCCGTGTATAATCCACAGCATTGAAATTCATTCAAGAAATGTTAAATTTCTCCTGTTATTAGTGGTGTGTAATTGTAATTGGTAAGCAGGCACAGAGGCAACACCTTTAATCTGCTTAGTGAGCCATCCCTAAAAAGGGATGGAGAGACTGACAGTGAATGACATATTTTTTGCATGTGCCTGATCATGTTAGTTTCCACTAAGTCCTTAGAAAGGCTGGGAAATGTTGCTGCTCTTGGGCGTCCTCTCATTGGTACCCTCTTAACATCTGAAGCAATCTCAGATCAGCATCTGAACGTGAAAATGCAGTCACAGTTACTCCAAGTCTTTCCACAGAAAACCTACTTGCTTTTAGCTCAATATTGTCTTTTCCTCTACTTTTTTTACCATGCGTTTTATGATAACTTGCCTTTGGGAAACAAAGCTGGTTGTGGCACTGAGCAGGTGCTTCTCAGCATTTCAGCTACTGGCTGTCCATATCAGGGTGGCAGCTACTTTTAAGATGTTAGGTCATCACAGGAGTGCGAGTAAAAGTATAATCTTGACTCGAGCTTTACTCCTATGTATTTAAGAAATTGCCTACAAGGTAGATTTGTGGCAACCTTAGATGGGGTGCTTCAAATATGCAGGTTCTGTCAATGTTCCTGATTTCCTATCCCTAAGGTAAGTCAGGCTCTGCCAGATTTCAGCTTTGGGTGATAGGAAATTCAGAAGTCAGGCGCTAACAGTCACAGCTTGATTGCGTATGTACACACAGAAACACACATGCTGAGGGAAAGCAGAAAAACAAAGCTCTACAAAAGGAGTTATTTATCTGGTTCTTTGTTTTCCTCCTCCCGCGTGTGAGCACAGCTGGGATTCGTGCTCGGCTGGGGGTTTCCACGGGGCAGACGGCTCATGCAGAGCCTCCTGAGAGCTGGGGGTTCGGATCATGACTCCTCCACAGAGGTAGCTCAGTGTGAGGAGCAGAGCTGGGCTGACCTCACACCATGAGAAAACGAGGCTCTCAGTAAGTGATTTGGCTAAGAAAAAAATGGTAGAAGGAAAGAAACTAAAGAAAGCTTCATCTGAGCAGGGGGTATTTCAGTGGTCTATTTTCCACTGATCGTTAGAAGATTAACTGCTGGTCATGTTCCCAGTTAGGCACTCTCAGAGCTTTTTTGATCCTGGGCAACAGGTTTATTTGCCTAATTTATTGTTGCTCTTAGAATTTTAAACTCAAATATAAATTAAAGGCTTTTGTTCTGTACAATTTAAAAGCATGTCCAGGATAGGGAGCCCAATATTTGGCTTGGCTTCATGTTCTGAGATGTATTTCAAGAGCTTCTGGGCATTACCGGGATGAGTTTGGGGCTGATGTTTGTTTTCTGAATTATTTTGGTGCTTGATGTTTCTGCACTAAGAAGAAAGGTCACTGCCAGCTGTTAAGCACTAAAGAAGAGCAGTGGTTGTAAGGAACCTGTTTACGCAAACCAGTTGTTGGAGTGTAGCTTCTAAAACAGGACCAAGTTAGAAGCTCTTTTGTTATCACAGATAATTTCTGCAACCATTAGGAATAATTTTCCACTCTGGAAAGAAAACTTCCAAAGATGTGGAGCGTATACAAAACCTAATGAGTTACAGCTACAAGATCTGCTGGTTATCCTCTAAGACAACTCAGAATGTATCTGCATCCAAGAATCTGAGAATCCTTCTGTAAGCTTAATAAATGTGTGGGGATTGTGAACAAGCTGGCCATCAGTACAACCTAAGATAAAAATATCTCTAGGAAAAAAAAAGAATGAGTACAATCCAAGCTAAGAGAAGAGGAACATCATAAAAAGAGTTTCTCAAACCTTACAAAAATGAGTCTTTGCTGATTCAAGGTTCAGTGCAAAATGGAAGTGAGCTCCATTAAATGAGTTTGATTTTTGTGGACAGAACCTTAGTGTTTTTTCAAAGATCTCAACACTGAAACAAGGAGGACCTTACTTGCTATGTCACACTGTCTTGGATGGAGATATTGTGGGTCAGCTGGAACAAGTGCTAGTTTGGGACTTCAGCTTTTCAGCAGTGGTTCATCATTGTCCTTGGTGTGCTGACTGACCCAGGGCAAGTCACTTCAGCCCTTCCAGATTTTGTTTAGTGAGGGAGACTCTGAATTGTGGTAGATGGTAATTATATCCCATCTCTGTGGGGAGACTGTGGGCAAGGAGATCACATCTTCAAATCACTTCCATCCAAGTGCCTCTGCAGTGCTGTGCATGCCAGATTTGCTAAGCTCTTCAGGGTACCGTGCCTCTTCTGTCTTTGAAACTTGTCGAAATATCCTATCCCTCAAAGAAGATACATTTGAGATGTCAATAATGGGAATGTATTGTTCTTGGCCCACAGGGAGTCTGACACAGCAGCTCTACCTTAAACACAGCGATCAGGCTGCAAAAGCCAACAAAATCCCACAGACCAAGTGATAACAACTGTTTCACTTTCTTAAATCTCCCAGTAATCTGAGGGATGAGTGAGCTTCGTAGCTGAGAATAGCTCCTAAGTACAATTTACTGGGGTTTGTTTTTTAATACCCGCATTTATTACAATTTTTTTTTTAAAGAAGTCTTTTCACAAGATTTGCCAAAGAACATAAAGGTTTGTCGTAACGGCTCAAATCACTTATCCTTATAAATCCACCACCCTCTGTCTGCCAGTGATGACTTGGCTCAGCTCAAGAATCAGCTTGTGTAGTACAGATGGGTGCAGGCAGGGCTGTCCTGAAGCCTCCATCCTCCCATCCCTCATTCTGGCCATGGCAGCCTGGTGTTGGCATCCCTTTCTTGGTGTTGTCAAGGCTTCACTGCCTCTGGTTGGGAAAGGCTCAGAGGAAGCAGGTAGGCCCCCGAGAGACTTTGTACTGAAAAGCTGTCCGCTGGCCAGGTAAGTGGGACAGAAAATTTGGTGTAGAGTTTTTTCTTGTCGTGGCTCCAGTTTCTTTGGAGGTTGGAGTTATGGGAGAGAAAAATCCAAAGTCTGAAAAGTGATGTGTGGATCACAACCATGCATAGCAACTGCCAAAAATAATAGGGTCTTGTATTCTGGGTAATCTACAGTAAAAACAGAGACTGACTATGAATTTCATCAGCAGTCAAAGGCTTTGAGCTCCATTTCGATGTGCATCTGTGACACTGATGCACATCCCTGCACTTTGCAGAGAAGAAGCTGTGGCAGCTAGAAGGAAGTGTCACAAATAGGCAGAAGGACACCTCATGCTGCTGTTCCTAAGGTTTCAGAAAGCCTGAAAGGCATTTCTTCACTAGGATTAGACATTTGGGATTTTTTCCTTGCATGTTACAGAGATGAATAGCATTATAGAAAAGGAAGATTCCTGTTGAAGTGAGGCACTGTCTATATCCATCTGTCTTGGGACAGTCACTGCTGTGCAAACCAGTGGGTGAAATATTGTACTGAGGGAAGAAATCCCGCTGCTCTGTGCCCTGAGTAGGCCACGTCACCTTGGGACAGTTGTGCTCGGTTTCCCTTTTCACCTTTTCAGGCTTTAACCATGAGGTACAAGACAGTTGCTTGTTGAAGGAAGGGCTCAGCTTGCCATCACGGGCAGATGTGGGAGAAGAGGAAGAATTGAAAACCCTCATGTTTTGGATAGGAAAAAATATCCCGGTTGTGATCTACTGTTGCATGCATAGGTCAGGGAAGGATTACCCTGCGGTTAAGGAAGAGGATGGTATCAAGGGACACGTTCTGTTCCCAGCTCAGCCACAGACTTCCTTTCGGACCCTAACACTTAATTCTTTGTGACTTTGTTTACTCACCTGTCTGATGGGAATAATACCGCCTACATCAGAGGCAAGTTGTGCTACTCTGTGTTGATGCACGTGGTGTTAGTTAGGAACATTAAAATGCTTTGTGATCCATGGATTTTTAAAAAATGCACTGTAAATGATCAGGGCTGTTACTTGAGATTTCAGTTCCAGACACGGTGCCACAAATCAAAATATCTCCTTTTATTTCTTACTGTAGAGTGTTATAAAACATCCAGTGGGCAAAAGGTTCCACTTCAGAAAGCAAATGCAAGTTTTGGACAGCCCACCTAAAATCTAGTTTCATATTTAAGCTTTATATATGTTCTAGTTTCCATAGATTTTTGTCATGTTATTTTTATTTTATATTTACTGGCAAAATGCTCCTCTCTGTTTATTAGTGTTAAAGTTTGTTAGTGTTAGATATCTGTTGTCCAGTACCATTTGCTTCCATGTTTCGTATTTCAGGTTTTACTTCACATCTCCCTTGGCTTTAGAGAACTGAACTATTCCTGTGCTCATTATTCAGTTGAAATTTGGAAGGAACTTCAGATCTTTTTTTCCTTTCAAGTCTGTTTTTGTTACAGGCTTCAGTAGCTCACTGAACAATCCTTTAAGGAAGACACCAAACAGGAAGGGGGAAGCCTCAGTTCACTAATCCTTTCTGAGCTCAAGCTGTCTGACACCTGAGGTCAGCTACAGAATATGATTTTATTCCGGAAACATTCTATTGTGTAAAAGGTATAAGGTTTATATAGTGTATAAAGGCATATAAAAAACCCCTTAAGAATAGGCTGTCTGGGATCACTAGGAAAGGCTGTAGCTTCCGCAAGGGACACCATTTTAAAGAGCCTCACAGGTTTGTAGTGGGGAGCAAGGCCCTTGTCCTCAGTGGAGGGTTCAGTTGCAGCTCTATCAGCCAAAGCTCTCCATCAAGGCGTGTCTTACTAGCACCAAGTGCTTTCTTGTGTGATCAAACAACAGAGATGCCCAGTGGGCAGAGCAGCCTGGCTCCCAGGGCCACCACAGGGTCTCTTCCTGTGAGCCCGTGGTGGTCAGACAAGCCTGGAGCTGCGAAAGAAAAGTCATGGTCCAGCTGAGGCTGTGTGGAGCCAGCCTGAGTCCAGCAGCCCTGACCAGACTAGGCTGAGGCTCTGCTGTGGTGTCTCACTGGTGTGCTGGAGAAGTCAGGTGGGGAATGATTCCTCGGGAAGCCACAGGTGCTGTAGCCTCCCTCTCTGCTGGGATGTGGCCACAGCAGCAGGAATTCCGTGTTCACCTCTTCAGTGCTGGCACAGCTCCTCAGCCTGGGGGTCAACATCGTACTGCAAGGTGCCTTTCATTTGGGAAAGACACGAAGGGGCCTGAGTGTGCTGAATGTACTGGGGAAAAGAAACAATACTGCAGGTTTGTGTGAAGAAACTCAAGACCAAGGATCAAGTCCTTTTCTCACTCCATTATTTCCCTTTCAGAAGAAAGCATGTGGAGAGTAAGGATTTGTGATTCAGTGTAAGAGGTAGCCTTGTACTCCAAGAATAGTGAAAGTACAGAAATTCTGTCACTTGGGCAGGGAAAGCCTTGAACATCCCTGTTTGTTGCATGCTAACAAGCTGTTTGTTTGCCACAAAAAAAGAAAATCCCAGTTCCATTTGGTTTGAGGTCAAGGCAAGTGTCAGCCTTGGCAAACTTCATCCCCGTCTTTCATCTGGCTTTAAAGTCCAATAAGGAAGGAGTTTTGTATCTAGAGTGTAGGACAAGGAAGAAGAAGCCAAAGGGACAGCTCCACAATCTCTTCTCACAGCTACTTCCTCCATGATGAAAGACTTTTTTGATTTTTGTGATGTCTTTTTCACATCCTTGTCTAAAACCTAGACTTCTTGTTAGTACTCTACAAATCTTTACTCCGAGACTTAAGACGTTTAATTTTCATTCTTTTTTTATCAGATGTTTTTCTGAATGTGAAACCAAGATTTCTGGGTTAATGTGTTGTCCCTCCCCCATTTCTTTAGCTAGCTTTGGGGTCTGTAAACAGCGTTCACAGCATCTTCCACTTCAGCAGTTGCAAGGGTCCTTTGCTTGTCCTCTGGGATATTGCTGGAATTTCATACCCCCATTACCTGTTTTCCACGCGAAATTAGTCAAAGCTACTTGCGCCCTGCCCTTGTCTATAAGAGACACTTCCTCAGGAGTGGAGACAGGAAAATGGGGGAGGGATGGGAGGTGATGAGAGGGAGCAGGGGTCCATCCCTGTGGTGCATGTCTGGATGCCGAGGAAGGAGCTGAGGGAAGGGGGAGGCGCAGTTTATTGTGCTAAAGGGAAACAGAGAGGACTTTCTGCCGGTGCTTATTGACACAAGGCTTGGCGGTGACTCCGCGCTTCCGCGCCGGCTCGGAGTGACGGCCAGAACAGGCTGTCCCCTTGTTCACTGGGCTCTTGTGCAGACAGACTCCTTGTGGAGGGATGGATCCTCCTTGGGGAGCTGGCGAGAGGACAGAAATGCATGATCCTCTGGCTGACAGTCTGCCTTCAGGGGACATTTTGGGAAGCCTACAACGATTAAATTAAGGGCATCTTCCCCAAGGTATCACCTTCGAATTGTCCTCAAAGTCAGTTGCTCTGGTGCTCAAAAATAAGAGTTATTTCTGTCTGGGCTGACCTTGTGGGGCACATCCAGCTTCAAGCACATGTTCATGGCCAGTGCGAGTGTCCAGGTTGCCTTCTCTTGGCTGGTGCTGTTCCTGGTTAGGAGTGACAGGAGTGAATTTACAAGCACAGCAGCTCAGGCACAAGGCAGAGAGTGCCTCGTCCACAATGTGCTGGTTTGGTGCACAGGCTGAGCCTGTTGCAGGGACCCCAGCTGTGGATGCAGCATGTCCTTGGTGCATGCTGTGCCCTGGAAATACAGCCAGAGAGTGCTGTTGTTCATTTAATTGTAATTTAGGTGAGGATTTGTATTTTTATTCTTGGAAAACCCCCCAGAAGAACCCTGTGTGCCCTGGCAATTTATCTTCCCCATCACGAACAATAAACATGCCATTATGGATTGAGGAAGGGGTATGAAAATCTTACTGTGGTTGGCTTAGGCAGGGAAATCAAAGCACTACAGGAGTCGGTTCTTGCATTATCATAGGAATTTCCCTCAAGTAAATGGCTTCTGCTGAATAGTTGGAAGGCCAGACTGGACTGGTTTGGCTCCAGATGCACATACATCCTGGCTGAAAGAAGGGAAAAGAGGGTATCTGGATGAGGAGGCATATAAATATACAGTGAGGTGAGAAGAATGGAGAATTAAGGAAATTAAGATAAATAGGATAAAATGTTGGAGCAAGCACTTGCTGTGGCACTGACTGGTGTTCAGGACTGTATTAATTAGTGCTAAAAGGAAGTTTTGGGGATGCAGATGAATGAGATGTACATCAGCTGGAAATTGCAGGAAAGGTTTTGCCATTAACATTGCTACTCTCCTCTCCTGGCAAGGATGTTTAGAGGTGTAAGGAGCTCTGGTTACAGGTCTTTGTGTGTGGGAAGGTTTCTACATTCAGCTCAAAGGACCAGTAATCAACAAATCCAATCCCTTGCTTATCACAGGTCATGGAGGATGGCAGCTCATTATTCCAGTGGAGAAACCCATAGTGATTGGGTGGCTGAAGCATATTTTCCAGACGATTGGCCAGTGTGTCTTTGAAGAGAGAAAAGGGTGATCCACCTTTTCTCCTGGGAGCTGAATTTCAGATTTGCACCTCTGATGCCTGTTTGGATTTTGCAGGCGTTGGAAGGTACGGGGTGGCTTCTTAAGGGGGCCTCAAGCAGATCGAGGTGGGTTGAGAGCAGCTGATGGCATGGAGAATTTCCTTGAAGGTGGAAAAATACAGGCAGCTGACTTTCAAGGAGAAATATTCCTTTACTAAAGGTAAACTCGGGTGCTGCCATCCCTGTGAACTCCAGCTGTGCGAATTAGGACCAGTAAATACACTGCTCTGCCAAGGTCTGGGCTAATTGAGGGAATGCTCCGTGTTGTTTTCTGACCTTGAGGGAACACAAGCCCATTTAGAGTAGCAGAGTGCTGTAGGTGTTTGAGATCTAGGGTGACTGAGGTTTTGCTGTAACCAACTTGGAGCTCCTAAGTGTGCTAAAATGTCACCCTGAAGCCACAGACATGTGGAGAAAAGCCCATTGTACCAAAACTGTGGTCAGACAGGACAGTTAGCGAGGGTCAGCGGAATACAGGGCAAATATTGTGCTTAGGGGAAAAAAATCCATGTTTTCTGGTGGTATGAAACCGAGACCAGGGTGTTTTTTTATGAAGAGAGCCATTTCCAAACAGGGAAAGGCTGCCAATGGTACGAGAAGCTTTTGTGATGCATAACAGGTGCTCCTCAGACCTGAGCAGAGAAAGCCACAACTGGGAGGATGTTTTTATCTGCACATTGTAAACTAACAGAAGACACACAAGTTTCTTGGTCTGTAGGATGCAGCAGGAAAACAGATTACTGCACTGGAATAAGCCAAGGGTTTGAGCCGTGGGATGTGGGGTATTTATCTGGGGTATCCAGGGGTCATGCAGTGGGAACCTGTGTGCAGGAGTTGTGTAATGGACACAGACCTGATCTTGAGCTGAAAAAAGCTCCAGAGCAAGAAAGCTGAGAGGGTCATCTCTGGGTGTGAGCGTCAGGGTCATGACTCTTCTAGTGTGCTGTGTCCTACACAACAAATTTTGGCTATTTATGGGTGCTTTGTGCTTCTCAGCTTCACAACTGGTTTTTTTTTTCCTTGCATAGGGAATATCAGCATTCCTAAGTAACTCTCTTAATAAGCACAGGAAATCAGAATACTTGCCAAGGAGGTGGAAGATGCAGTGAAATGAAAATTTCAGGGGAGTTTTGAGTTAGAAAAGTGGTGCTCAGTGTATTCAACCTACGTAAAACAGTTAGATTTGACAGGACAACATTATTCTTATACGGACAACAATTTCTAATGAAACATGCCAGTCTTCTGGGACTAGCAGATTTGGAACTATTTTAGTTTCAGTACTGTGGATAGGAAAAATAAATTAGAAAAAGAACCCCGGCCATTTGGAAATACACATTTTTCCTGCTTACTTACACTAGGTGAGAATTTGGCTCAGACAACAAGTCATGTCTGATCTTACGGGGGGGTTTAGGACTGAGAGTCTCAGAGTACTGGACATATTTGACTTGAGGCCACTTGCAGCCTAAACCTTGAATCCAGTGGTGCTTTGCAGCTGCAGATAAGGATGAGGTCATATGCCAGATTGTGGTCCCCACAATACATCATTACCAGGCTAACCACATCTGCAAGAAGGACTCTTAGCATCATGCATTATTGAATTAGATCAGGTACTTGTATTTCTGAAATAAGTCCAAGACTGTGTAATTTGCTGGCTTAGTAGTTTCCAGGGTGAAGCTGCCAAGAGACCATTACCAGGAGTTATGTGAATTGACAGGGAAGGCTCAGAGGACAGTTTGAACCCTGTGATGGACAGGCAGAGATTTTGCAGTCAGTGGGCTATCAGTCTAATTAAAAGTGATAGTCTACAGACATCCCATTTCTGGGATATTTCCTGTATCTTTTTCTTGCCTAAATGGCCTGATGTCCAAATGCAGCTCTCTCTGATGCTGACATTAAGGATCAAATCCAACTGGTTTAACTGGATGCTGTTCATTTAAGACAAACAGTCTTGGTCCTCTGCCTGCATCCACCAACAGACACTGTAGAGGCTCCTCTAGACTGTGACACTGCAGTCTGAAAAGTAAGGTTTGGGATTTATTCTTCATACTGGGAGCAAGGAGACTGAAAATTGGATGCCCAAGCTCTACGCAGCTGAAGCAAAACCTGCCAGTTGTAGTGACTGTTCCAGGTGTAATAGACAACTTCAATCCTTTTTAGAGAAGTCCTGAATTTTTTTTTATGGCTGATTCCTGGCACTTTTTTCAGATCAGAACTTCTGAGGTATCCTAAAGGGAGCACTTCAAAATGACTAGACTCTTTCCAGGAAAGTAGTCCTAAAAGCCATCCCGTGGGCCCTGAATGAGTGGCTGGAGTTACACAAATACGTAGTTTTATAATCCACAAAGAACTCTCTGGTCCAGCCTTCTGCATAACTGGTGAGCTTTACTCAGGAATTTAGCTCATCGCTTTTTGTTGAGATTTAGCAGAGTGTTTGGAAAGACTTGACTTAAAAGACTTTGCTAGAAGGAGGATGTACCCTGGTTCCAGTGATGACAGTGACACATTGGATCTCCTCTACTTCCTTCTCCTGGCAAGCTGCAATTGTGACATTTGGTCTATCACCAGAGTCTCAAACCATCGGATTTTGGGATCTGTTTTGTGGCCTGGGGGAGGGGTGGCATATGGAACAAATGTTCTGCATTCAGCTGCTCCCCTGGGCTTCAATACAGGCTCATCACACTAGCAGATCTAGACAAGGGAACATGGTATTTCTAAATTTTGAGACTCAAAAAACTATTACAGTCTGTTTTCCCACTACAATGTACAAGAATTCTTGAAACAAAAATAAGATCCTGTCTCTGCCACTTATCCAGAGCCTCAGAGATGCAATCAACCCAGCAGTCATCCCCTCGCCAGAAATAAAAATATCCGTGGTGGGGTTTTATTTCCTTCTTCTGGAGACCTGGGATAGCAACACATGATTTGGTGCTGCTGACATCTGGCAGCATCATTCCTATTTACTGTAAACACGAGTCATCGCCCATGGAGTGTTTTATTGCTTGTGGTTTCCATCTTGTTGTATGCAGCAATTATGCACATGGCGCAATCTTTCCATGTCAATAAAAATGTTTCATTCTCAGCAAGGAACATAGGAATGAACCCAGCAACTCTTAGGGGCTACTGTGCTGAGTTAAATGGGATGTGATGGGGACGGGCACGGCAGGGGGTCGGTGTGGAGGGCAGGGGTGGTTTTTGGGGTCACTTGGTGGGACTCACAGATCAGGGCAGTGCACAGAAAGTTGGTGTGAGCGTTCACTTCTCCAGCCTGGGGCTGAGAAAAGGCCTCACAGCTTTTGTTTGCTTTGTTGGCAAAACGTTGTGCAGCAGGATGCCTTGTGAGTGCTGCTGGAGACTTTCCTTCATGCTAATTTCTGTTTCTGTCTTTACTTTTTTTTCCCCTGGTTATCTAGGAGTTTGGAGATGTTTTCAGTAAAAGATTCATGAGAGAATCTTCAAAGGGGACCACAGCCAGGGGAAAATCATAGGCATGACTGGAAAAGTAGTGTTTTAAATTAGTGTGAAAGCTTGGGGGAAGTCACTTAGGCCTAAATACACAAGTTGATTTAAGCCTCTTATTGCTCCTTAGGTGCCCTGTGTTCCCTTTGGAGTTAGACATCTAAAGGTCTTTATGATAAAGCACTTCCCACCTCGTTCCTCCCTTGGCTTACTGGGAGATGGAGTACAACATTTGCCTGCTTTGGTGGGAGCAGGAGTGCATTTGTCTAGGGCTCCAGACAGCGGGGCTGGTCTTGGCAAGTCACCCCGCTCCTCTCTGCGGTGCTGGGGAGGGACAGGCCCTTCTGGTGGGTGACTCATCTCCACACAGGAAAGATGTCTGAGATACGGGGCAGGAATCACTCCGTGGAGGTGCCAGCCCCTCTCCACTGGCTGTCAGTGGAGCTTAGCCAAGGAGTTTAGACTCGGCGCCAAAGTTTTAGGCAGCTGATGGTATGGGAGGTGAATTTCACCCCCGGGAACTTTGGGTGGAATTTAAGCTGTCTGAAAATGACAGTTGTGCAAGCAATAATAAACAGTCTGTATGGTTCCACGTCTGGAATCTCCTTATAAACAGGGGCATGCAAATCAATTAGATAAAAATCTGAGCATTTCTGAATTTCTTGCCCAAACTTGAACAGAATCTGCTTTTGGATTTGATGAAAATCCTCTTCACTCTCCAACCTATATGTAAGTCTTTTTCTGCCATGCAGGCTGCCTTGTTTCACACAGGGATGGAGATGCCGTAGCCTTGTGATGCTCTCAGAGTGACCCATCTCTGGACATCCCTAACTCCACCTGGATGATGAGAGTCAGTGCTGAGAACCTTCTGGGAAGAGCCCAAAGACGTGGCATGATTCCTGACTCAGTGCTGCTGATCGAAGTGCTCCAGATAAGCTGAGATGTAGATAAGCTCCGCAACTCCCAAGCACTTATCCAAACCAAAGCTTTCAACATTTATCCACCTTGACTGTACATGACTTTGCCCTTAGCAACAGAGATTACACCCATTTTTTTCTTCACTACCGTCAGCAGAGGAGCAAGAACCTACTTGAAGACAAGTAAAACACCTTAGGCTTTTAGGTTCCCACACCTTTCTTCTTCCTTTTTCAGAAACCAGTCTGATTATGTATTCATTTCTCATTGTAATCACTACCTGAGAAACCACAAATTCAGGTAGGAGTGCTGGGCAGCTCCGTCTGAAGGGAAGTGCTCCCTGACTCTACCTGAATGGGGAGGGCATGTGGGTCTCACTGTCATCACTTGCCCTTGTCTGATGTGCTTTGGTTCTATTAGCTGCCTACAAAGGATAGGATTTTATTTATTTGTTGATTATTATTTCCTTAATTTATGTTTAAATTTAAACCTAAATTTAAATGGTTTTTGTTGGTTCTTTTTCTCTTGATTCTCTGGAGAGAAGAGAACAGATGTGACCCCGTCCATTGCTCGCTTTGGTGTATTAAAAATGCTCAGGTGCCTTGTGGCTGTGTCTCGCTCATGCACTCAGGGTAAAACCAGTGTTTCACTTAGGGAAAAATTCTTAGGAGTGACAGAAGGCCTTATTTTCCTTCATTTTTTGTATTTGCTAAGCAGCATTGGGTATGGGCCACTCTTCTCTGACCAGTGGGCATTATCACCTAACAAATTACCTGTTCTTGCAGGGATCAGGGTTTCTTCTTTCTGCCTGTAGTGCATTGTAATTTCTTTTTTTGTGGCTTTTGGTCTTTCAAATTAGAGATTTTAAGTTGTTATAGATTATGTGGAAGTGTTCTGTGGCTTGTGGTGTGTCGAGTTATGTGGAGTCAAGTTTGGTGGACCTTTTTAAATAAATGTTGTTATACATTGGCTGCAAGGGGCTGCATGTGTTGAACCACAGATTTGTGTTTGAGTCCCGGGATTCTCCATTCACTTGGGCACACGCAAGAAAATGTTACTGCACTTTCTTCCAGAAACTGCCTTAATCTTTATATTTATGGGGAATTCAAACTGTCCAGAGGTGCTAACTCACCAGGCAGCCTTAGACATTCATGTTCTCTCATTCCTTATTCATGGGTCAAGCAACTCATTGGCAACGTTATAAGAAGCTTCAGTTCTTACTTGGAAGGTCACCTCTGAAAAGAAGCCTTTCTTTTCCCACCTATCTCTTCCCTCAGCATTTCCGTTAGGGAGAACTGGGCCAAGAACACAATTTTTTTTCATAGAAAACTAAAATAAAAGTAGTTATACTCCTGGAAAAATACAGTTTTATTTATGAAGAAGTAAAAAATATGTTGAATGTTTTCTGTGTGTACATATTATATTGTAAATACTAAGAGGCTTCCATTCTGCACCCTCCTCCTGCCTTTTTCTTTGCAATATTTTGGTTTTAGCCCCTTTTTTGATGGATTGGAAAATTCTGATGCAAAAAATTTATTTTAATCTCATGAAGTGTTAATTTTTGACCCGCATTTGACCACAGTATCTAGAACCAGTGGGTCCATATCCTGTGAGGTGTTCAGGTTTGGCTGTATTTACTTTTAAAACATGGAAACAGTTTTCTGAGTAAATGAAAACTCTTCACTGGCACAATGTGCTGAAATACACATGAATATGAGAGTCTTGGACACACACCTTGGAAGTAATGATGCAAAGTGCAATTGTGGCTTGGTTTGCTTTTCCTCAGAAAAGTCCTCAAAGTCGGGTCTGGTTGCTCCAAGCTGGTTCAGCTGAAGTTTGGAAATTTGCAAGAAGATAATTAAAGGACCTCTCTGGATCCCAGCTTCAGTGCTGGACCACTCTCCCTCTGAACAGTTTTGTTTCATGATACCCACTTTCAACCTACCTTGTGCTCTTTGTGTCCATTGCCTTTTGTAATTTTTTTCCAGGCACCTCTGAAAAGAGCTCAATTCCATTTTCTCTGTAACTCTTTTCTAGGCAGTGGTTAGCTCTCTCCCTTTGCCCTTACTCTTGGGTACTTGACTGAGAAATATTTTAAAAAATCTGACTGAAGCACCTTGTGTTGGTTTAAAAAAATCCGACAAAAAACAAAACCCAAGCACAACTTATTAAACAGCGCTGGCAGTTTTATCAGTAATTTCCAGGAGAGCAGAGTTAGCCCAATAGTAAATCCTTTCATGAGTCCTTCCCTTCATGTTTTTAGTGTACTTTCCAAACCAGAAAAGATTAAATGCTCCCTAATACTCATCCTAACCAAACAGAAGTTCTGACCTCTTTAAGCTGTGACCTCTAAGGTCAATATTTGCAAAACAAAGCTGTCTGACCAGAGATGTGAGGTGTTGGTAAACGTTAGTGGTCAGCTGCCGTGCAGACATTGGCCACAACTCTCTGTTGGACAGTTTTGGTTTTGGGAAACTTGCTTGAGTTGCTGTCTTACAAATGACAACAAAATGTGAGCTTTTGGTGGTCAACCTTCCCCTTCTTCTGGGGACAAACTTGCAGAAACCAAACACACATTTGGGTCTGCGTATGGAAAATACATATGGCACTCAGTACTCGTGAGATTGCCCTAGCCAGGGGAACCCAACCAGGGCAGCCAGACACTTGCACAGATGTGGGAGGTTGCTGGGTGGGGATGTTTACCCTCCTGGCATGTGGCACTGCACTGTGTCTGCATGTTCATGTGTGTCTGTTCTCCAGGCAGACTTTACCCAGCTGCCTTGTGCTCTCAGGAGCAGTTCCTCTGCTGGCAAATGTGCCTGCAAGCCCCAAGGAAATCAGCTGGGAACTTCCCCTCATGTTTTCCACTGGCTTTCCATGGGGCAAGAGCAAGTGTTTCCTAGGTGAAAAATGATGAGCATTGAGGAGTTCTGAGGTACTCAGAGAAGCTAAAAATGGCTTCCTCAAGTGCAGCTGGATGGTGGTCAGAAGGGTCTATTTTTACTTGCCTTGTGTTTGCACAGAGGCATCCATGCACGACTTTCTGTTGTTCCTGGAGTCTTTCAAGCGTATGGTAAATAGACTTTCAATGGGTTGGAACCTATTGCTTCGGGAAATGTTGTTACAAATTGTTTTTCCACTGCAGTGCATTGAGGGTTTTTCGTGCCACCCCCAATATATGCTCTGAAATCCAAGTGGTCTGCAGAAGGGAGTGGCCAAGAGTTTTCAAGGCGTTGTGAAACCTGCAGAGAAAGTGGTAAAAGCAGCACAAAACATATCAGAGTGTAGAAAAGGCAGGGGCTGTTACTCAGAATGCAGTGAAACCATGTTTCTTTAACTAGATTAGTTTACATCTTGTGGTATATAAAGAAATAAAAATTACTTAGATTGCAATAAGCCATGTTTTTCTAACTAAACAGATTGACTTAGATTTTGTGGCAGGGGAAAAAAATGTTGATTAAGGGACTGGTTTGGTTTTTTCCCTAGTCCCCCTTGACAGGCTAGATTTCTGATGCCTGTGTTGTTTAGTGATAATCTTTGACTTTGGGGCATCTTTTTTGGTTAGCTCTTCTCCGTAGATACTTATGAGCAGATGTTGCCCATAAACACCTATGGGAAAGGCACATTTTTCTTTAGCAGTCACTCTTCATCCATGACAACTGTTCTGCATCTCTCTTGAGCCTCAGCCTCACAAAACTCTTTCTATTGTGTAGGACATCTCTTGACCATGAGATCCTTTTTCTTCCACATCAAGTGATCTCATCTATTTTCCTGCAAAAACTTTGTTTCAAGAAACTCTTTCACACAGTGCACCCTTTATGATGTCAAGGTCTCATCAAGTTTTCTTCCCAAATAAAAAAAAACCCCAAAACACTAATATATGTGGGCACAGATCCAAGGGTTCCAATGTGTTTTCCATTTATACCAGCTGGCAGATAGCATTTATTGAGTGAAAATGTGAGAAATTGAGCTGAATACCCAGCACAGCAAACTGTCGTAGGTAGGACTGATAATGATGGAAAAGGAGGATGGATTTGTTTGCATTTAGGAAATGTGCAGAGAACTTGAACAAAAAGATTGTCCTACTTCATGGAAAACCTTTAAAATCCACAGTGCTGGGATGAGAGTTGAGAGATGACATCAAGGCATCAAACTCGGATTTCAAATATTTTTGGGAAAGAATTCTATCTCCTCCTATCTGACTAAGATAACCTTTGGCTTTTCTGGCATCACATGTGTGACCTGGGTTTGGAGCATGGCAGTCAGTGGACTGTTGGGGAATTATAGTTTTGATTCAGATTATACTCTATGTTAGCTGAGCACTATAGAGATTTCTGCTTTTTCCGCTGAAGCAGCTGATACTGCTGGTGACAGGATACTGGACTTAGAGGCACCAGTGTTATTCTTGTCGATTCCACAGGTTAGGAAAAAACAAGAAAACACAGCCCTCTCCTACAGCATGTGCAGACTCAGAAAGAATTTCCTTCTGGCAGATTGTGGTGCCTCCACATTGTTCTTTGTATCTTGCTGAAATGCTGTCTTACGGGAGTCAGCTTTGCAGAGACAGGGTATCCACTGCACATGAGCATCTGTGGAACATAGATGGGTAGAAGCTACCCAGAAGTAATGAAACTCCGAAAAATGGGTACTCAGCTTGTATCTGAAATGAAGAGCAGGCAGAGAAAACCTGGCGCAGCAAGGTATCTCTGTGATGAAGTAATTAAACAAAACAGAGGAATGTATCTACCTTGAAAGCCTGCTCGAGTCAAATCAAAAGCAGATGGAAGGCATTTAGGAGAAACTCAGGCTGGCTGAATTGCATTCAGGCAGATAAAAGACTTTGCTAAAGAATATATCTTCCACTTAACACAGAGAGGAAGTCCTACAACTCATGTGGGCTTCAAGTGATGACATCTGGTTCAAGTATCATGGTCCTCTTCTGAGGAAACAGCACAAAGGCTTGTCACCACCCCCGTGAAACATTCAGAAGGCTGCAGCAGGGCCGAGTCTGTTCTCTTGGAGCAGAAAGCAGAGCCAAGCTCTGATGACAACACATGGACAGAGCTGATTTTTTTTTTTTTTTTTAAGGAAAACAGCTTGTAGTTAGAGGCCTTGGAACCCTCACCCATAAAGAATTTGTCCTTATATCGCATAGATATGTAGCAGGTATTTCAGCTTATTGAAAAATACTTGTTTTCTCTGAGTTCCATGAAGGAGGAATTGGCCGCAGATGTCTTTGTATCCCTGTTTCTTGGTGTGAAACTGCCTCCTTCATAAACACATGCAAGAAAATAAACCACATCCACGAGGAAATATTTTTTCTTTTATGCATTGTTTTTGTGAGACTGTGAATAGTATGTGCCCTCTTGCTAGAGTTGAAGATGATGAACTCTTCTGAATGTGTGAACCACTTTTGGGTTCACTCTGATTACCAGCAAGTCTCTTTGTTAAAATAGCAAAGTTTGTGACAGCTAAAAGATGCTTGTGGATAACCACTTCCAGATTTGAAGTGGCACCTGCTGGTGTTGAAATTTGAGCCAAAATGTGACAAACATCACGGGGCAGAATCACACTACATAAGTCACAAGAAGTACCCAATGAAAAATCTCAGCTCTCAAAGATAAAATGAACCCCAAACTCGTATGTAATCAAGCCTCCCCCCACCATTATTTCTGGCCCTAGTTACTAGGGAGGAAATTTTAAGTGGATGTAAGGCAGTTGAGGGAGTGTGTTAGTCACCCAAAGAATAAACAGGGAAATTAATTAAAATAAAATGATTCATTATAAATTATTCTCCCAGCTACGCTCATAATGATGTGAGAAATATTCCAAATACTATTAGAAAAGCACTCCCTCCGCCCCTAGTATTTTTGGCACCTCTAGAAACAGCAAGTGCTGAAACTCCCACGTGAGGGATGTTTCCTGTGAGCTGTACTGCCAGATTGTACCTGTATTTTTGGATAAGTGTTTGAACATTTGCCTGCTTATGGAAAAGAGCCTGGAGCCTGAACTTTTCTGAGGGTAGCTGTTACCAGGTGGATCCCCCCATTTCAGTGCTGGGGCCAGCCACAAGTGGTTATTTGGAAGCAGTGTGAAGCAATGCCTAGGAAAGGTGAAACGTGAGTGAAGGCAGCTCTTCAGGATGTGGCCCTGGAGAGCTGTGATGGGACAGTCACCATCCCTGCTTAACTCCTGGAGATATGAGGAGCCCTTGCACTGATTTCGCCTCTGGCTGTTTGAAAGGGCAGTGACTCCTTCCTTGCCCACTGGGCTTTCAGCTGCCCAACATGGCCCATCACACCAAGTCCTGCTTCCTCATTGTAAAAAACAAAATATGCTTCCTCCCCCTGCCCAAAAATCAACCCCCCTTTTCCCCCTCAGTTACTGTCAGGGTCTCCTGAGGTGCTCTGAGTGTGTCTGTCTGTCTGTTACACATGTGTTTAATTCACATATTTTCTACTGGAAGGGATGTGAAAGTGTGAGTTTAGAATTTGAAACAGAACGTTTGGGGTTATAAAAATTTAGCTTGGCTCAGAAAGGCTGTGTGTAAGCAGAGACTTAATTGACTTCTGCTGCCTCCGATGGGTCTCTGCCAGTCATTCAGGCTGGATCGACGGGCTGTCACGTAATTCCTGCACTGGGGGACTTGGACCAGCAGTTCCACAAACTGGGCATTTATTTTAGGCATCCCAGAGGACTCCTGGAGGACCAGCTCCCATGTCCATAGACTCTCTTGGGACATTATTTGTGAGAAGGACATTCACCTGCTCTGCCATCATGACTTTGTTGCCAGTGTAAAATTTGCAGCTCTTGCCTTGCCTTGCCCTTTTTTTTCTTTTGCTGCTGTGTCTTGGAATCTCCTTTCTCAAACTGCTAAATAAACACTTCACAGCAGTGGAAGAAGTTCCTGAAGAGTGAGCTTACCACGAGCCATAGAAGAAGAGGTTTGCAGTACTGCTGGAGGTGGAAAAGAGTGCCTGGTAACTCCGACTTAAGCAACAAAAAGGAATTCAGCAGAAAAGCCTGGTGAATAATCTTTGTTCAGTTCCTATGGGAAGTTTTATAACACCCCAGAACTGTTTAGCAGTACCTTTCCAGAGTCCTTTTCTCCTTAAAACGGTCTTCACATCCTCAGGCTCCTCAGACCTTGTGGTCCTGCATTAGTAGTGTCCAACTCCCAAATCCCTCCCAGCAGGAAGGGTATAAGAAGTAGTTTCAAGCCAAGCCTGCGGTCTGGTCTGGGCTGTGTATCTGGAGAGGAATCCCTCCAAGGTTACTGAAGAGTTTTGCCATTCACTGAAACACAGTGTTCATTGAAGAACAATGTTCCACCAAAACACTGAAGGGGAAGTTTTATTCTCTTTTCGTTTGTTTAAGACCAGGGATTTGGCTTGGGAATTTTGTTTATTGAAATATCGAAGGAAAGTCTGTCTGGCCCCATCTTTGTAGTATCTGAACTCTTTCCAAGTGTTTAAGGGTGGGGTTGCAAACTCAGTCTTCTCAGGCCCTTCCTAGTTTCTCACCCTAAAAGTGGTATGACAGTGTTTTTTGCTGCATTTGCACTGCATAATGGGGTGTGTTTTTGCTCGGGGTAACTCACACATTGCAGTTACGTACAGTAAAAAACCAGCAGTGTGTTGCTGGAGCAGTGCAACTCCCTGAGATCAGACAGGGATGCTCAGAGAACTGAACTCATCATCTCATTGGGGAAGATGGCAAACAGCCTGGTCTTAGGTTAGGGGGTTTCAGAGATGTGTATTATCTATTAAAAATCTCAAAATACCTTAATAGAGCATCATAATCTGTTGAAGGGGTAAAATTTTTATCCTACATTGTGGGAAAAACCCAAATTATTTTACAGCACTTGAGAAAATGTATCTTGTGCATGTCAAGAAGCAATCAGAGGGAAGCAGAAGGAAGAACTTCTCTACTTAATCTTGAAAGTGGCAAAAGCTGGTGCCGTCGTTGGTGGGAGTACAGACAACCAAAAAATACGCAATGACTTACTGTGGAAGATACTGTATAATTTTTATTTAGTCTAAAATGTTGCTATTTAAATTCTGTTAGTTTCCAGTTTGTCTTTTCAGTTAAAAAGGACCTTTTACTTTCAATAGTTTGATTTCCAAAGATGAAAACCTGAACCTCATTTTTAGAAGATCTGTTTTTCATTACTGATTTTAATTGTCACAGTAACTTTTCCACAATGTATGAGTTTTTGGTGAGAAATGGCCCTTCTCATTTAAATACTGTAGTGAAAATACACTGCATAGCTCCTACTTGGCTCATCTACGTTAGTTCCAGTTAATTTAATGTGTAATTTAATGATCACAAGATTTCTTGATAGATAAGTGGGATGTGATTTTTTTGTAAAGCTACTAGAGGAGTTTGTTACTCAGGTTCTGTGAAATTAATGAGAAAAATGTGGACTTTGAGAAGTACAAACACCAGCTTCCCTGGACTTTATTTTGACACTTGGTGGGATAGAGATGTAGCCTTGATTTATTTCTACTGGGAGGGTGCTTATGTTGCACAGAGAGGGCTTCCCAGTCCAAAATTAGACAAGAGACAACTGTAGAAAAAGAAAAGTCTGCTTGGTCAGGAAATGAGGAGACATTCATCTTTCATTTCACTAGTTAACGGGGATATTTTAGGTGCATTCCAGCAGGGAAATCCTCTCTTGCAAACATGAGTTCAGGTGAGGTTCCTCAGGGTCCCATGAACCTCTCAGCAAACCTGCGTCCATTTGGATGCATGAATGCTGGAATGAGCTTGACCTGCAGTTGGCCTGGAATAAGTTAACGTCTCCAGCTGGAAACCATGCGAAGTGTGATGGTTTCATATGTCTCTAGATATGACCTTAATCCCAGCAGGATTGTTGCATCTGAAATCAGCACCTGAAGATGCAAACGTTTCCTCCAAACCACCTTCAGTGCTTCCTGAAGCTCATCCATCACTGTTAAGGCATAACAACTCTTAATGGCGTAAATTAGTGGCCTTAATGAAGAACAGAGGTTCAGTTTGATATCATTTGATACAGTTTGGATTGGTACAAGTCAGTTTGATCAATATGACTGAGTTAAGATCCCTTGGAAGTTGCAGTGATAAATCAGAAGAATGGGTGATCCCACATGTAGAGTTCCCCAGCTCAGGATTCTGGAGAGACCTGACATGCCCGTGGTGGAAGTCAGTAAGTGTGGGTTTATGCTGTGTTGCACCACTGTATCCCTTCTGGCCCTGTGCATAATATTCATGGGATTATCTATGAATGGAACAAAAGCCCATCTGCATCTCCGAGTGGAGACAGAGCCCATGGGAAGTGTGACCAAGTTTAAAGTGTCACAGATCACTGAGATAAATGACTCTGCAGGTGGCAAACGTGCAGAGTAATGGCAGCAGGGCTAAGGCTATGTGGGAGCCAGCATAGGAAATGTGGGCTAAAAGCAACAGTCCTCAGGAAATGAATCTGGGAATTATTGTTGAAACAGCCCAGGGCAAAGCTGCAGAACAGAAATGGCTGCTGACCTTCTAGGGTAAATTCTAAGAGATCGAATGAGTAAGTAGAAGAAAATACTTAGTTTGGAGATCAGAAACTTGTATTTGCTCTACCTCATAATGAAAGGAGAAGGGGACATTTGATTAAAATAGAAAGGTGATGAAAGAAATGCTGATAAAAGAGTACTTCTTCACAGGGTACGTAATTAAAAAGGGGAGCTCATTGCTTCACGGTGTCTTGAGATCAGGAACCTAGCAGAAATTAAAAATAAACAAATACTAAACCCCCAAACCCGAGCTATTTCCATGCATAACAAGAATATCCAGTTTTGTCAACAGTTCTGCTTCAGTACATAAATTCATCTCTGACTCGTCAGGGTTAATGCTCTGTTCCTCTGAGAAGGATGCTGGAACTGCTTACTGCTCACAGCGTTTCTCTGGAAGTGCTGGCATCGCCAGGAGCCAGGCGCAGAGCAGGGGACATGGCTGACTGCGGAGGTGCTGCAGGATCCCTGGGCGATGCTTTTAAGGTGTCTGGCTCTTGTTCTGTCCTCATCAGGAACATTGTTCCAACTGGGGGCCACTGGACCACAGACAAACATTATTGCTTTTGGAAGCGGTTGTCTGGGATAATGAGGTGATAGACAGTCTCCACGAGGAATGCTTAAAGGATGTTAACCTCACCTAGTGAGGAGGGACTGCAGAACTGTGGCACATACCATGTAATTGAATAGCTCGTTGCTACAGGATATTGTGAAGGCCAAGAGTACAGATGGATTTGAGAGGGGAGTAGACACGTTTGTGGAAGGTAAGTCCGTGAGTAGCTCCTGGTCCTGGTGTGACCTCCAGTCCTTGAAGTGATGATTTTCAGACACCAGGAGGACGTGCCATGAAAAGCGACCATTTTCCATGTGACCTTTTCTTTTACACTCTTTTCTTTTCAGTCAGCTTGGAAGACAGAATAGTTAACTAGACAGATGTAGGCTCTGATTTTTCTTTTGGTTTTATCTTTATATGCTTTAGAGGACATAGAAATTCCTGAAGGGCAGATGAATCACATTGGCAAGGGGTTCAGAAATTGGGGGACACTCTGAAAACCCTGGGAAGCTAGATGGGAATAAGGCAGACGTATTATGCTCGAGGAGTACTTAAGCATATGGAAGAAGTTACTGGGGAATGGCAATGTAAAGACATTATACTAAGACTTTAAGATGATACTTTAAGGCGATACGTTCTAAGTTCAAGGGACACCTCCGTCTCTCTTTTGAGGAGGGGCTTTGGGAAAAGGGCAGTGTTATAGAACGGAATAGGATTAAGAAGATTGCTGGGAAATGGCAGGCGAGTCGTGCTGGATGCCCTTTCCCTGTTCCTCAAGTTTCCGCCGTCCTCCTGAGAGGAAGAGAAAACAAACCAAGGAATGGTAATGCCCGGGGTTACACAATCAGGTCGGAGGCTGCTGACCTTGCCGCTAATGGTTTATGGGCAGCCACAGGCGTCCGCCGCTGCCCCGTGTTTTTGTTACACATGATCTGGCAGTTGCCAAATGATTCGGTCCCAATATGCAGGAAATTACTTGAGAGCTATATTTAGCAAGATGAGCCCATGTCTTGATTTGGCTGGAAGCTGAGGCAGATTGAATTAATCTAGGGGAAAACCGAGTGTGTGGGGTCCCAGCAGAACATCTTCCCCCAAGTTTCCTGGGGTCCTCTGGCCTCTCTGGGGTTTCTGTTGTGGGCCAGCCTGAGGGTCGTCAGTGAAGGCTGAAGAAAAGAGGGTTTATGGGTTCTTGCTGCAGGATGTTGCAGCACAGCCCAAGGTATCTGGTCCCACCTCTGCCACACAGCGAGGACATCTGCGGTGTGAGTCCTCCTGAGGGACCACAGCGTGGGCTCCATCCCCCTGGGGTGGCCCTGGGGCTGCGATCTCAGCCAGCTCCTCTGCCTAAAGCTGGACATGATCACGATGCTTCCCAGCACTCTCCCACCTCAAACTCCCTCACAAGCTCCTTGGCTCTCACACAGCTCTGGTTTCTCAGCCTCTTTCCCACCAGAAACTGGAATTAGGAGGCAAGATGAAGGATCATCCTCTGGGTGGTCACCACTCAGAAAAAGACAGCCAAAAGTCACATTCTCTAAGAGCAGCCGTTGTCCCTCCTCGTCCCTCCTGGCAGTACATCAGGCAGATCCTCTGCCAGGGGGCAAGCCGTGGCACTGGCTCAGCCCCAGCAGAGAAGACACCCACAAGACTTGAAATCTGCACATGGAGGTTTTCTCTCCATGTTCCCAGCTCTCTGAAGCTGTGCAGGAAGGCTCTCCCTGTGGTTACCTGCCTTTCATGCGGTTGTCTTATTGGAGGTGTGTAGGGAATTACTTGAAGCGAGCCTGATTCACAGCCCACAAGATCAGATTGGTTTTGGATCAGACCCTGTAAAGGATTTGTATTGTATTTCAGCACACAGGAACATAAAAGAGCAGAGTCTGGTTATTTGCTCAATAATTAGCAGCGTTTTCCCCTAAGGGGAGATGGATCAGTTTTGGGATGAGTCTCTAACCAAAGTGCCTGACGTTACCCTGCAGGTACTGCACAGCAGCCAGGTGTTGTGGGAAAGAAGGATTTTATCGGTGCCATGCACCATGAGTGAGTATTTACAGTGCAGGAAGCTCTCAGTGAGCTACACAGGTGAGGTGAGGAACGCAGTGTCTGGGCAAACTCAGAGCCCTGGGATTGTGTTCAGCATAGCAAGGTGTTTTGCACGGCCTAAATACACAGTGGAAGTTATCTGACAGCAAAGAAATGACATGATAAATACTCAGTGAGATACCTCCCAGGGAGAAATGCTAGGAGAAAGATTTTTAGCTTGAAGAGTCACTTTGAAACAACAGCATTTATTTCCCACCCTTTTGTATTTTCATTAGAGACTCATTTTGCTGATCCGAAACCAAAAGATAGTGTCATGCAGATGGAATGGTCCATGCAGAAGGTGGGCAGTGAGGGTGCTGTGCCATGGCTATGGCTTCAGCAAAGCTCTCAGGGTCTTGCTCAATATCCTTCACCATGAAGGATAACAGCATTGCTGTCACTGGAGCTGGGACTCAGGGAGGAGGATAGTGTTGGGTCCCCCAGGGTCAGCAGCTTCTCTCAGCTGGGGCAAGTGAATGACAGTCTGGGTCCTGTGAGCTGTTCAGGAGGTGTGAGATGGTTGTCTTCATTCAGTGTGGTATTTAAGGATGTGCTGAGTTCAAAGGAAACCCCTCTTGGGTGCTTTTGTGAATCAGAGCTACCCTGCCTACTTTTATTCTTACCGATTTAATCGACAAGTTTCTTTATAAATGTTGTCCCAGCATTTGGGCTTCTGACATCTGCCCTTTCAAATGGGCAATGCAATGACTGAGTAGAGCAGTTGCATAAATGCATGTCTTGTGGGAGATTCAGTGCAAGCGAGGCATTTCAAAAGCTGGCAGGGCTGAAACGTGGATGGCTATTGGCATTCCTCTGACTCCAGCTCACAGGACGTCACCCATTGTCAAAAACATACCCTTGGTTTCAGCATTCGTCACCATTTGTCTCTTGTAATTGCATTTTCCTGAGTACTAGAAATTAAATCAGCAGTGACAGAATATTTATGGCTCAGAAGTATTCTGGATGATTCCTAGGGAAGCTGTTTCCAGCTTGGTTATTTATGTCCTTTTGTCATGGATTTTGTAGTGGGACTGGGGAACTAAACAACAGAAACCATACGAAACATGCTGAATGATTCATCCTTGAGCCATACACTGACTGTAGGCAAGGAGATGCTGGTGAGAGCACACATGCAGTTTAGGGCATCCAGCCCCGTGGCCAGTGCTTCACCTCCTGCCATCACTCTGCAGAGAGGTGCAGCCTGGTTGCTGAGCTCACCTGGCACGTTTTCTTCGTCTGGAGGTTGCCATCAATCCCTGCAGAGAGGATGGTGTGGGTGGAAAGGCTGGACTTGAGTGGGTGAAATGGTTTGATCTGCTCCCTGCTGTCGGTCTCATGGTATGGGCATTGCAGGTGAAACTTGTCAAGGGCTCTGACCACTCTCCCACTGGGAGCACCACGGAGCCAGGCTTTTCCTTGCTACTCACAGTGAAAACTGAAATGGCAAAATTTTCAATGAAAAAAAAAAAAAAGGAAGAATGCATTCAGGAAATTGAGAAGTGAGCTTGTCAGGTCTGTTTCTGTGGCATCAAACTGTTTAAGACTGACTTGCTTCTTGCAGTTTCCCACTCTCTTCTTGTCCGTAAGACAGTAGAAATAAAGTACTTTGGCTTTGCTGAAATAAAAGATTTTGGTAATTTTCCCTGCTAGAAATTTTGCCAATATCAGCATACTTCTGAGAAACGCTCTTGTATTGGTATTTTCTCATATAAAACTGTTCCTTATGCAGAACCGACTATTCTCAGTGATAAAAATCTTTTTACAGTTCCTATCCTGGTCTCAGCTTTAGCCTCCCTGTGATACTGTAAATTTTTATCACATGCTAGATATAAATAATAATCATGTGCAGAAGGAGCCTTGATCTCACAGGGGTGTGTCACAGTTTAGCCACGATGATGACGTGCTGCCAGCTGAACTGCTGACCCTGTCACTGATTGCCAGTGTGCACATGGCTTAGAACGGCTTAGAGATACCAGTGGCCAGTCCTCCTGCAGGATCCCCACATCTTCTCTGTGAGCCACAGGGTGTATTGCATGTCTGAGAGAGCTGAGGGAAGGAGTGACTGCTGGGTTGGCTCAGCATTTCTCTGGGCATCCCTCAGCCTCAGGCAGGCTACAGCTGTGAAAACTTAACCGTGGCTTCTTTCTGCTCCCATCCACTAAGTCCAGAATAAATCACAGCATCAATGCTGACAATCCTGTTCAGATTTTCTCCTGGATAGCTTTTACAGCCAGAGCTGACATTCAAAAGGCCCAAATTGCTATTCTTGAGATACTGTAAAGAAATCCTGTGCAGCAAACAGTGCACATAAAATAAAAAATAAAACGGAGGACCTTTGTCTGCCTTTAATAGTCTAAGTGTTTCCTTAGGCATTGCAGGCAGCCTGTCCTTCCTGTTGGGATGGCTGGCTGCAGCAAAGGAGATAACAGCCTATCTTTTTATAAGATGATACAGATTTTAGGTGGAGAGCCCAGTTCAAAGTGCAGGTCACTGAGCTCCTATAAATTGTTCCTGACATCCCTGATAAAACCCATGCTCTCCCTTCCTCCCTGCATCTTCTTTGAGCAAGGGGAAAGGGCTGCTAGTAAAGATACCATTTTTCCACTTCAGTCAATACTTTGATGTTTAAAGCTGCTTAATATTCATTAAAACTACTCCTAAAATGTAATTACAGGAATTACAATTCCGTTTTTATGACTGTCTGTAAGCATTACAGGACAGGCAGTTAAAACCATCTCTGTGATGGTTTGATGATAGGTCCAGCACAGGGCTCTTCTCCCAGAGAAGAGCAGGATCAGGCCTGGGTTCCCCCTGCCCACCAACAGAGGTCAGATGCATGGGAACAAATGGATTCTTTCCTGGGAAAAGTAATTTTTGAGTTAATTGAGAGTGTTTGGAAGTCTGTGCTGAGTGGTGACATCCCTGCCTTCCCCTCGCATGCTCCACTCCTGGGCAAAGGTCTGTCTTGATAATTTCTGAAAGAAACATTTAGATTTCTTATTTCAAGACAAAATTAATTTTGAAATTTGTTGAAGTTGTGTATACATACTTGTCTTCAAAAGGGCTTTGTTTAGGGGGTGGATAATCTGTGAGAGATAAAGTGAGACGTGAGTTTGAGAATTTCAAAACAAAAACTTTTACTTGACTAAGGAAACTAGAAGGGAAAAATTAAAGTCTACTCAGGGCAACCTATAGCAGCATTTCTTATTACTGGTGACAATGGGTTAAAACAAAAGAGTCAGCTATTCACCCACCTTGAGATGAGATGTTGTGTATCTTTGTCAAGCTCTTCCTTCAACTGCAATTACAGATCTGTTCCCTGAAGAACATCTCTGAAGATTCTTTCATGTCTTACTATGACAATGCGTCTAAGCATTTCACAATGTTTTCATCAGAATGTGCTCACAGGGAAGTGCTAATAGCTCTATTTTTTCAATGGGAAAATGATGAGAGACTGATTTATCTCATGTAATTTTAGTTATCTAAAAATTAAACATCGTATCTAAGCTGCTTGTCTAAAGCCACATTGTAGCTGATTTTCTCCCACTATTACATCTTCTCATCCGGACTGTGGGATGTGGGCAGGGAGGCTGTTTCTGCCTTTAGGAGATTTCTGAGCCATATTATCAGGGGAGGAAGAAAAGAAAGGAATTGATTTGTTTCTAGTATGGTAGAGCAGTGCTCCAAGTGCCTTCTGAGATGTGAATTTGGACTTCACGCTGCAGCTGTGAGAAACGCTGCTCTTCTGGCCATCTGCTTTTAGTGGATGTGTGGTTAATGAGGGGAGCCACGAGTGCTGGAAGGGAAGCCAACCTCAGTTTACTGTCTTTAGGAATCTTTTTGGCTGGGAGACGTTTGCTAAAGTGACCAATGGGCCAGAGAGGCTCACAGGGCCTTTCCCTGTGGCCGCATCGAAGAGAGAGGTTGCTTACAGATGCAAAAGCCTTGAAACGTTTAAACTCAGCAATTAGAGCAGGTGACAAGACCTTTCAGGGGACTATTTCCACCTGTGATGTTAAGCTCCACTGGGATTTCTTGGCAGTCTGACTCCATGCTTCAAGGACTGTCATTCAGCTCCAAATGCACTCCGGGAGCTACAAAAGAGCCACTGTCCTCTGCTTAATCCATGGATTGTATGTCTCTATTGGTGCCTGGCTGAAGTATAGTACACACAGCCCTAATAGAAGCAATTAATGTCAATCAAATGATACCTCCTCCCGCACAACATTTGAACTAATACAACCATCTTAATTGCCTGAGTTTCTTTGCTTTCAAAAGTATGTTCCGCTTAATGATGCCTTTTCTAACACTGGAACTCTGTTGTAGCAATGCTGTTTCTACCAAAAATAATTTTTCAGCAACAATTCTCTCTCCCCCTGCTCCCTTTCAGTCCTGTAACTTTTGCTCCCTTCCTCCCCAAGCTGTGCACAGACCAGTTGGCTCCAGCCAGTACTAATTTCCTCAGCTGTCCTGGTGAAGCGCTCGCATAAAGGCTCTGGTATTTGACAGGGTGGTATTGTTCTGGTTGTGTTAGTACAGCTTCTGAGTTGTACAACAGGGTTTGGAAAGGCTCTTCGTGACTCAGGGAGACGTCCTGAGAAAGGAGAAGAGAATTGGCACACAGGGAAAGTGCAATTGCTTGGTCACATTAAAGCTGAGACAAAATGTTTCTTTTTAAAGCGCTTTAGAATAGTCCCTAATGTAAAAGCTTAGCAGCTGCAGCAACACAGAGCCTGAATAATTTCCGTGTATTTGCTGCAGCAACACGGAGCCTGAATAATTTCCATGTATTTATGGGTGTGCGTGCTCACATGTGTGTGTCTTTCTTTCCCAGTCCGTTTGCACCGGCGCTGTAATAAACAGCACAGTGGCACGTGCTCTCAGGCCAACACTGATTTATTTGTCACTCAGGTGTGAAGAACGACCCGTTGGGTTATGTCAGTCTGAACTGGGCCATCTGATTTGGATTCCAGCTCCCAACAATTAATGCCTGACACACAATTTCGGCACAATACCCAGCTTACGATCTATTATGTTCATCATCAGACCATGAAGTATTAGTTACAGCAAGCCAAAATATGTCCGATACCCCTGGCTTTCTCCAGCACTCTTGAGAGGGAGTTAAAAAGAAAATGTGTCTTCTGTGAGCAGGAAACTGAAGCTTTGAAACCCTTGAATGCACATGGTCAGTCTGTGAAATCCAGCTTCGATTCTCCTTGCCAAAGTAATGGATTTCAGAAAGAAATCAGATTTCCAGCAATGATTTAGGAGAAGAATGGTGTATTCCGTGTGAGAGATGGAAACAGGAAGACATCTAGGTGTATGATGGGAATGTAAGATAGGAATCACAAAGGAATTGGTTAATTCTTTTAGGCATGGGAATGCAGAAGTTTCTAGGCAAGACATAGGTTTCACAGTATTCAGTGAAAAGGGGACTCTTGGCTTAAAGTTACACATTAAGTAAAATATGAAGTGAGTGCATGCTGGCGTCATGGGCCAGTAGAGTGAGCATCATGAGTGGGAGACCTGAGAAGAAGGATGTGAACTTGTTCAGGATCTCTGAGTTTCCTAAGAGATGTTTACATTCTGACAAAGTGAATTTTCCTGAAAGCCCCTTCTTGGATATATACTTAGGTCATATTTTGAGACTGTCTTGAAAAGTCCAGATACTCAGAGGGTACTACTTGCGTTCAGCATATATTGCTCAGATTTTGTTGGTTTATGGAGGTAAAAAAGATAGTTTAGCAAAAGCTGTGTGGTGTTTATAGTTTCAGTTAAATGCGTAGTGAAAATCAAGAAGAGGAGTGAGAAATTTGAACATCTGTTTCTATGGCTTCCATCATCACGAAGCACTGCCTCTTCTCAGTCACTTTATGATTTCTCCTCAGCAATGTTCATGGTAGCAGGGAGGTGTAATCCTCATTATAGACCAATAGGCACCATCTAATAATAAAACGATAGAATAATTTAGGTTGGAAGCATCTCTAGAGGTCCTCCACCCCAGATTGCCATTCAAATGGCAGCTTCAAAGTCAAGTTCAACTCTGAAGCTGATGTTGCTCAGGTTACCAAGGAGTTACTTTGGCAAAAGCAAGAATTAAACCAATTTCTTGTATCCTAGTGGGGAGCCCCTCATTTAAACCTCTAACCCATATTTTGTAAGTATTTGTGCCGGTTTGGCCAAGTTTAAAAGGCACAGGAAGGCACAATATTACTTTTTGGGCATAGAGCATGATAGGGGATACACATGATAGAGTCACCCCAAGACATTAGTTTAAAAAAAAAAATAATTGAAAAACAGGACAATGTAATGTAGTTTATGAGTTGGTAACATCATCTGTACATGGACAAAGGGAGCACTCCATGGTAGGAAACCAAGTTTAAAGACCAAATGCTGGAAAGGGTGTATGGAAAAAAATGGGCATTTCACTCGGAATGCTTTCGGGAAAAAGTTTGTGATGCACAACTGAAGGTTTAAGAAAGGCACCCAAATGCTTTCATTTTATGCAGCTGATTACCTAATGCAGAGCTCCAAAAAGTCAGCTTTTACTAACTGACTAATATCTAAAGACGTTGTCTGCTTGTTTTCTCTGCAAACCTCGTTGCACTGACAAGAAATGTATTGTCCATATGGGGTGAAGAATGGCATTTAAGTATCGTGTGTTGAAATCCCACTCACTTTTACACATTATGCTTCAAAGCCCTGCTTCCTGGATACAAAAGTAGTTGTGTTCCCAGAGAAGGTTTACATAGTTTAGCATGAAGTAAAAGCACCAGGGTATGAAGCCAGCCATGTATATAAACCATTAAACAATTTCAGCGCAAAGCTGCACAAAATGTCTATTAAATTTAACAGTACTATTAAAAATCCACATTTAAGCTTTCTTTGTTTCTAGCAATGAGGCTTTGAAACATGGAAAAGTCAGTTAAAAAAATCCCCAGCAATAAACAACCAAACCCCAGCCTTTGCTTGGTCCGTAATTTCATAGCAAAGACGAAATGTCCGGGTCCCAATGCTTCCCAACTGGTCTTGCTCCAATCCTGAGCTACTTTTAAGTTTTCTGCAGTGTAAATGTTCCCTTTATGAAGTGGGCTATAGCCAGTGCCCGTGGAAGCCTCTTCTAAAGAGGTGTTATTTTAATATATGAAGGGCAGTCATTTCATTCCATAAAGATAGCTTGTTCCACAGAGGAAATAAACATCACACTTGACAGATGCAGGGACGCTCCAAGATCCTCAGCCCCTGTGGGGGCAGAGGAAGGCCTATAAAGCTGTTCTGTGTTTCCTGCATTATGGTGCATGGGGCTTCAGCTGTCTTCCCTGAAAACCAATTCTGTGGTATAACTGTAGCCACCTGATAATTTTATTTTACTCTTAAATGCCATAGAGTGCAGTGAGAAGCATGGTATTATGTGGAAGGGTGCTGATAGCAAATGGGGAAGGGTCCTGAGGTATGGACATAACCTTCTCTGTGTTCAGTTGTAGTGAGCGTGCTGGGAACTGGCATCAGGCAAGGTGTGAGTGGTTCAAAACCAGCTTACACATGGCCAGTTTATGGGAATTGCATCTCTTACATTGGCATAAGAGAGTGCAGGTTAATGGTCTTCTGCAATTCTTGTTTCACGCAGCAGTTTTGTCTTACCATCAGTCCCAAACACGTAGGAGTCCAAGATGATTGACTGCCAAAAAAAATTACATTTAAATTCCCTCGGTTTGAAGATGCGTTCCCAGCATGTTGTGGGCGACTGCCCCTTTTCAAGATGGGCACAGGCCGTGTGTTTGATTTAATTCTTTTTGGATGTTGTTTTGGGCTAATGAACGACTATTTCTGAGGCAAGGTCTAGAGGCCGAAACGCGGGCTTAGCTGCTGGAGGGAAGGGTTCCAATGAAAGGGATGAGAAACCTCCTGCCTTATCTATTCATCCAGTGCTGTATTTGTTATCCAGAAATTCTGGAGAGCTGGCTGCCAAGCTGAGGTGAGGCTTATCCAGAGTTATTCCAACCACATTTCTCAACGTCATGTTTGTTGTGCTTGGAAGGAACTGCATTGCTCTGTCGTCTCTCTCTCTCACTCCCTCCTGCTGAACATAGTAGCTATACTGTGTTCTTACTGGAGACCTGTGGCACTTAATGGTGAACCAAAGTTGCTTCGTTTTTCCCTCGCTTGATGAATGAAGCTGGGGTTGAGGCGGGCAGTGGGAGTGGAAGTAAGGAGAAGAGGAAAATTCACCTTGAGAAAATGCAGGTTTCCTTAATGAGTGAAAGATGTTACGCTGGGAACAACACATATTGCAGGGACTTTGTTGGCCGAAAAAAGGAAGAATATTCTGTCTGTCTCACAGTGCCTTTCTGCTGAATGCAAAGTGTACTGGAGAAAACTGAAAGGAAGCTTAGGTAGAATTCCCTCTCTGTCATTCCAGTAACCTGGATAATGCTTTTCTGTCACGCAGCATCACTGCTGCTTGAATGGATGCAGAAGGAAGAGGCTCTGCTGAAATCCATAGTGCATTCTGAATAAGGCTTATAATACAGGAAAACGTAATTTAAATCTCAGGATAAAACCCCCCGAAATGGAAGAATTTGCTTTTTCATGTGCAACATATAACTTCTCTGGTAAAACAAGTAATAATTTCATCATCAGTAAATGCTGTTGTTGGCACTACTTTAGCATTGTGGTGACACTTCTCTGATGAAACAATATGTTACTTCCTTAGAGTTTTTTTTATTTCTGTGATTGATCGTATATTATGCTCCAGCCATGGTTCTTAAAAGGTTGCTGTGGAAATGACCTCTCAGATCTGTGCTGTGTGATGCTGTATCCACTAGTGCCAGGGAATTTCTTATGGAAGAAGCAAATACCACAAAATTAGTTGTACAACATTTCAATTAAACTTCAGTTTGTCGTTTTGGGTTTTTTTCAAAAGCTTGCAGAAATGGCAACATCTACTGTATATTTTCTTTTGCAAATTTTTATTTCCTTTTTGGATTTTGCTTTTCAAAACTTTTTATTTTTATCTAAATTAGTTCAGGCTGTCACCAGTTTATAAGCATATTGGATTATTTTGTTCCACACAGCAATCTTCCCCAAGACAACAATGCTTAATTCACTGCTTTGCATTTTTCTTACAGATTTTGCTTGTATTTATCACATTATTGATTTCAGCAGCAGCCAGACAATTGTAAAGGAGTTTTGTCATCATGGAGAACTTTTTTGGGGGTTTGGGAGAAGTCTTAGGGGAAGCCAACCAGTGTGATTTGGCAGCTCCATTCTTCTTGCTTTTGTTCTCCCTATACCAGATGGGTTTCTTACTCTTCTTCCAGTGGGACTTCTTGTGGGGTAAAATACTATATAACATCAGTGAAGTTATTACATTCTATCTGGCTCTCCCTGTGCAAGGAGATATTAAAACCCCACTCCTCTAGGGACTAAGAAAATTAGAGAATCTGCTAAATAACTATTTTTAAATGCTTTTTTCCTATATAAATGTGCTTGTTTTGAATGGTGAGTGGAGTTTCCTGGACTAACTCCGAGGCTGATGCAGGAGGGAGAGTGGTGGTCCCACACAACCAAAATTGGACAGTTCTCAGCCACCACAGCCAGGGCCATTGGTTAGTCATTTATACCTGTGACAAATAAGTTGCAAGGTGGCTGCAGAAAGATCTGATTTTGTTCTAGTGGTCCATTTAGACCACTCTGTGTTTATTTTGCCCCGACATAAGCAACAACACAAGATGTGGGGCACAGTGAAGCAGCGCCTGGGAATTCTGCCACTGATGCTAATGGTGTTGGTCTCTAATCCTTTTCCAGCAAAGGTGAGATGATGCATCAGCAAAATAGCTGCCCACACTGGGAGAGACACCAGCACCATTCATAGTTGCTGAGACAGTGAAACAGTATTTTGGGGAGGAAAAAAAGAAAAAAACCTCATTCCTTAATATACGGTCTTATAGGGTAAATATTTATTCAGCCATCTAAAGGCAGGAGTAATCACTGCAGTTTTCCCTTCGCTCAGAGACTGGAGATTTTTCCTGACTGAAAAAAAAGAAAAAAGAAAAAAATAAATAAGAAAAAGAAGTCCAATTTTGTGTATGTGAAGAAATCAAAGCATTGCCCTTGAAATGGGTTTTTCAGCTGTCTCCTGGGTATTCTGGGGTTAGTTTTCACCACGTGAGGTTCTGAAGTGCATACTCAAAGGTTCAAACACAGGAAAATTGGCTATCACTGCCGGCTCTGTTGGGTGGGGAGAAAAAAGTTCCTTTATAGAAAAAGGGAAAAAAGGAAAGACTTTTTTTTCTTCATCTTCTTTCAAGGGACTATATGAGAAAGAGCTGGAAGAAGTCTTGACTTTTATTATATCCTGTAATCAAATTTGAGCATCTTACTTGCTTCTTTTCTCAAAGACCACCCTGGCAGTAACAGTCCACACACACACACAATTTTGGTATGCATAAACCTATAAATTTCATAACAAAATATAGGGGCTGAGGTTGTAGGAGGACTGCAAGGCAGAAGGTGCTGAAATGTAAAGTCTGTGTGTGTTTGAAGGGATGTCATTTATTACATACTTCTGCCTTTAAAAAAAAACAACAACCCTTACTGTTACCACACAGACTGTGTAAATATATATTGCCTAATGCAAGACGGTGTGGTGTAAAGATTTTATTGGCATGCAGTAGCTTAGCTTGAGTAGCAAAGGCCTGAGCAAGCTCTGTATCACCTCAGATGTGTGCCAAGAAAACATGTTCTTGGCATGAGCAGTGAGAACATCCCCGGTGACGCTGCATAGGTGCAAATCTAATGAGGATAATAACCCGTGTGCTCCAGGGCACCAACCCATTACTGGCTGCATGGGATTAGGGAGGAATTTCTCCTTTGTGTTGTTCTAAAGCCGTTTATTGTGGGCTCCACACACTTCTCTCTGAAGCCTCTGCCACTGGCCACTGCAGGAAGAGGATGATGAGTTTGACTGACTACCTGGAAGGGCCTGATTTGGGAACTCGTGTGCTCTTCTGCGAATTCTGTAATGATGCCTGTTTTATGTGGTTTGGAAAACGTTCTGCTGGGGCACTTCTCTCTGTAATGCCAGCTCCTGTAAAGCTTCTTTCATAAATGCATGGAATGATTTAGGTTGGCAGGGCGCTCTGCAGATCTCAGTCCAACATGCTGCTCCAGGCAGGGCTGGCTTCAAAGTCAGTCAGATTGTGCGAGGGACTCGCCCAGTTCGGCTCTGAAAATCTCCGGGGGAAGGAGCTTGGCTGCTGCTCTGTCTGTTCCTCCATGGGGAATTTCCAGCAGCTTCAGTGAGACTGGCATATGTAGAACACCCATCCTGAGCTGCAGAAAGGTGGAGTCCCTCCAGTCACAGAACTTTTTTCTTCCTTTCATAATCAAAGGAGAAGAAATGCAAGTCCTGGTGGAGTTCCTTTCGTTCAGAGATGAGTGGCTGGGACTACCCTTGGTCTGAATCATTTCTGGCAAGGTCTGTCTCTCTCCACTGAATCTGGGAAGAACACAGATGTCCCCCTCAGATTTAATACCCAAGTACTCAGCAGCAGTGGTTACCTGGAACGAGCCTCAGCCAAAATACAAAGTCATCCAAGGTGAAGGGAATAGTGAGTTTATGTAATACTGTGTTATGAGCTGACCATGAAAAATAAAAAAAAAACCCAAAACACAGATAAAGTAATTTCTTTGAGTGATGTAGCACTATTATTTTGAGCAACAAGACCTTAGAGGCAGCAAGTTTCGTGATATGGCTTTATATCAAAAATCAGGGAGATTTATCCAGTTGAAAAATGGCTTTGGATTTGAATAATGTCAGATGATATTTGAACTCTGAAAGTTTGATGTGGTCTGTCCTTATTACAGCTGGTAGGAAAAAACAGATGATTAGTGTTTCTTTGGAAGAGAAAAATGCATTTCAAATAAGATATTGTGAAAAACTACATCTGTGTTCTAAGTGGAAAGGAAAAAACAGAGGGAGGAAAAGTAGGAAATTCCATCTGATAGAAAAGCAAGCAAAAAAATATTACAAAAAATTTAAAAGATTCTGGCAAGAAATCATTGGCAGCTTCTAAAACTCCACTGAATTCTAGACTTCCCTGACGAAATCTGCTTCTCTGGAACTGGATCTGGAAAATGCCTGGACATGATGCTCTCCAAACAGAAAACAAAACCACAGGTGCTGTCACTTGGGGAGAAGAGTCCCCAAGATTTTGGAATGAGATTATTCCAATACATTTCTCCAACAAATTGCCGCTCATTTCTTTTTCTACTTTATGAACAGAGGCCTAGTGCTTGTCATAGTCTTTTATATCTCAAAAAGTTCCAGTGAATGTCTTGAGAATGAGTAAGTTTTTGTATTCCAGCCTGAAGAGAAAAACAAAAAGTCAAGGACAATTGAAAAATCACTTTTTTCCCCCATCTAAGAAACTTTCATGGCTTTCATTAGCAAATCCAATTGAAGTCTTTCCTGCGGTGCAAACCCTTTGCACACGCTCTTATTTTCAGGATGCCAAGGGAATAAATGGAGTGATGGAATCTGGACAGATCTTGCTGCAATTTTGAAAAGTAACTTTCTTCTTCCTTTATCCCCATGTACTGCCACAGCAGGGGAAAATTATGGGAGTAAGAAAAATAAAGCCTCTGCAGTGTTAAAGCTTGCTGCTCTGTCAAATAAAATTTTCTATATTTTTCCCTGAATAAAAAAAGGTTAAAAAAAAAGGATTCATGTGCAAGTATGCTGCCCAAATGGTGTGCCAGACTAATGTGGGCAACCCACACTAAGAGTCCAGAGCTGCTGCATTCCTCACCGAGCCCTGGATGAGAAGGGAAGCGAAGGGGAAAAGGAAGGGAAACTCAGAGGAGCAGCAGCTTTGGCTTCCCCAGCCTCAGCCCTTCTTCCTCTCTCCTTCAGAGATGGGTGAGCCAGGACCCAGCCAAGGGGGCTGCCCCCTCTCCCCAGAACCAGGCCCCGAAAATGGAACAACTAAACACACTTTCTGTTGCTTTTTTTATTGTGGGAAAGGGTCTGCTTCTGGAAACAAGGGGGAAGGGTTTCTTTGTCTTCAGAATCCTGAAAAGGAAGATGTTTCAGGAAAAGGGAAGGAAGAAAAAAAGGGTCATGTTTCAATTTGGGTACATTTGTATAATATCCCCTCTGGAGCTGTAGTTTGGTTAACCTCTGTGGGTCGAGCTCCCAGCTACAGAAACCTCTCCTCAGCCTTGCTGGCCAGGGAGCCTCAGGAAACAAACCACCACTCTGGTGCTTTGGGAAAGATTTAAGCAGGGAATTTAGTCTCTGGAGAAAAAGGAAACAGAACACACCCAACCAATCATTGCACTAAGTTTTTTTTTTAAATTTTTCATTGTTAACTTTGCAGGAAGAGTTTTTCATTTCCAATTAACTCTATATGGAATTAACATTCTGTTCCTCTGATTCATCCCCAGGTCACTACAACTCTTGTTTGGCCTGTTGTTTGAAGGGACATGAAATTAAGATCAATGGGGAGATGTTGGAAGACAGGAAGGGTCTTCAGTTCTGTGCTTGCAAATTGTCCCTCAAGTTTCCAGTTTGTCCTGCAGGAACCTCCAAATGCTGCTGGTGATCCCACTGATGTGTAACGTGTGTGTGTGTGTACAAAACATCTACTTACTGTCACCAACCAGCTGGTGAATCTCATTCTCCTTACGTGAGATGTCCCAGGTCACATTAGTGACTGCCCCAGTAGATCTGGGTTATGTTTGCAGTCCTGCCACATGGCGGCCCCGGGCAAATCACCTCCCTTCTGCAATGGGGAAAAAACCCAACTTCCTGTGTGAGATCTAGTGAGGAAAATATTCTATGAGAGTTAGGAAGTGATGATAATAATTGCAGTAGGAGTTTAGGTTGGACCTCTTATTCGCGAGTTTTAGCATAGGTCAGCTGGGGAGCGAATGCCAAATTTTAACATTATGTGGTTTAAATACACAGCCCTATGAGTATTCATGCTGTTAATGAGTGGTGTGTCTTTTCAGCCCCTTTCCTCTGCCCTGTCTGTCAGTTATCTGGAGCCTCTTGTAGAGCAGCACAGTGTATTCTCTTTCAGGTGCTCCCAATATCTGTCTAAATGTTGGACAGATCACAAATTAAAAAGGGATCATCAAATTAAGAATAAAACCACACAGCAGCCATCCAGCATGAAGGGATGGGAGTCTGTGGGTGAGAGAAGCTGAGTTGCTGCTGCTGCTGTTGTGGTTTGTTTTCAAACACAGAGGGCATGTCACTGTTTCTCAGTTGTCATTTGCTAAGTCGAGGCTCCAGAAAGCCGTGACGCGAACAGAATAGAAAGGAAATATTTTGTCTGTTGCTGAAACTGGCCATATGTTGCAATCAGATGTGCAGGAATTAGGAAAACGAGAACAAGGAAGCTTTGTGTATAGCATCCAAGGCAGCATTGGCTCACACTTTGAAGAGCACCAGCGTGGCCCGTATTGTTTGCTGGTTTTCTCCCAGTTTGTGTGCTTGAAGCCCTCAAGCTCATGGGCACGTTAAGGGTGTGTTGACACTGAGGCAAAACCCGTGTCTCATGGGTGCAATGTGCCTGTTAGGCAGCTGAGATGTCAGAAATAAGTTTATTGGGACATCTTGAATTCCTGGAGCCATGACAAGGATACATCTAAAATAAAAAAAGGAAAGTGTGTTTTCAGTGGGTTGTACAGAATCAGAGCTGATACTCAGAGCCATGTGGCTGTTACAAGTTGTAAAGATCTCTCCCCTGGGCATGGTGTATCTACACATACCCATCCAGGACTATGTTTGTAGATGCTGAACTGAATCCTTATCACTTTTTTGTTCTGTATCAAGTTGTTGTTATTCTTTGAAGGTTTGACCCACTGGAACCAAATTTTTACTGGAAGTTATTTTTGGCTGGATTCTCAGTGCTAGTAAGGGTTGATTTTGTGCTGCAGCCATGCTGTTCCTTTAGTGATTTTTAGCAGAATTTTTGGCCGTGTTTGGTTATTTCTCTTCATGAAAGATGTAGGAGTTAGTGGCCTTATGCTCCCATCATTTTGATGGAAATGGGCCTAGGGAGTTAAAAGGTAATGGAGAGCTACTGTGATAGGTAGATCCAAAGGAAGGCAAAGGAAATTAGGCTATAAAGAGCATTGCATGAGAAGTTCAAGTTGCCTGGGAAAAAAATCTTGCACAAAAAAAATTGCATTATGATTTGTTAAAAGCTGGCAGAGCGTTGCCAAAACACGATTGAGGTCTTATGCTGGGACGTGTCTGACAATGTTGATTGTTGACTGTAGGCTGATGCAACATCTGTGGAAGCGTGTTAGGAATTTGGGCCCAACATGCACTTCATCTCTCTTTCTACCTAACAATCCATATGTACGATTTCAAAAGTTCCCATTTTTCAAAAACGGTCTGTTACAAAATGCTCTTTCTTTGTCCCCATCTGGAGCTCAGGTTTCTCTCTCTAACCCCATGTGCTCCTAGCCCATAATGGATGAGATGTGCTGCCTGTTCTTGTGTCCATCCAAATGTCAAGCATTCTCCAAGGGAGTCCTGAACTATCCTTTTGCACACCAGGAACAAAGCAACCTCCCCTTGATTTTTCGCTCAATGATTGGGATCTTGACGTAGAGAACTTCTCTTTTCCATAATGCCTCCAGCACAATATGGGCTCTTGGGTCTGTGTCCATGAGGCACATTGAGGCACACAGCACCTGTCCTGTGTCTTCTCTGGAGAATGGATTTTGTCTTTTGTGATCGTGGGCACACTCTCCAGAGTTCTCTGTCAGACTGAGGATCTCAAATTAATGGCCACGACTGAAAGCACTGACATTTCCTAAACTTACAGCAGAGGAAATAATGGTTGAAGTGGGAAATAGGAAAGAAAGGGCATTCATTGCTTTGGATAATTTTTAAGGAATCATCAGTTTTACTTAGACTAACAAAAGAGATTTGTATCTAATAAAAATGGCATTAGTGCAGAGCTAGATAATTAACATAATCATGTCTAATTTCAGTATAATTAGCATGCTCTAGTTAGAAACATCATTAGTATAATTAGAACATGTATAAAATTAGCACAAAGGTATTTTAAGTGTAGGGTCTGTTGTACTGTTGATGAACCCGGCCTGGTCAGTAAAGCTGTTGTCACTGCATTTCAGGTGATTTCTGGTGGGTGGTTCATGCGCTTGCATGGCAGAGGAACTGATAGAGCTTGGCAGTGGAATTGATACAGCTGGAGTTCTCTGCTGGGAATTCTTTGCTGATGGAGAATGTGTTGTCGGGCTAATAATTTTCATGTGAGGATGCTCAAGCGTATAAATTAGCCCTGTGTGGATTAGCAAGATTTTCCTGCCTGCATCCAGCAGAGAGCACATTTTGGGTATGACCATGCTGTACTTCCCTGGGTAAAAACTGTCCTGGATCCTAGAGTCTTTGGTGGGACTGTGTCAGTTTTCAGCAGCCGGAGGTGTGGTGACCTTTTGCATTGGTTTGGGCATTTGTTATTGGAGAGGTTAAGCTGCATGAAGGCTATTTAATTACAGACCTGCAATGGTTTCTGCATGCTTTCCCTGGAATTCATTGTACATTCAGGAAGGTGTGTAAATCAAACAACCAGCACATCAGGCAAGGGGGTGGGGGCCGAGCAGGAGGAATTATTGGATGCCCTCATAAAACTTTAAAAGGCTTGAATGTCAAGTTTAAACTCTTGGGGCCTTAAAACTTAAGTCTCAAGGCACTTCTACCTGCTGTTTCATCACATAAGCTTTTCACTGTTCATGAGCTGCAAACCCAAGATGATTATGACTTCTATTTCCCTGCAGTGTATTTAATTTCCCTTTACTGTTGTCATCATACCCATGTCTGAACCACCTTTCATCTCCTCCCACCACTCATCATCCTTTCAGTCAGAGCCAGTGATGCATAGGCTTTTTAAATAGAGTGTTCCTTGTAGGCTCTTATATCAAAATCTGTTTAACCTCTGGTGCTTTCAAGCTTAAGGCAAAATCACTGCATATTAGCAGTTCTAATGCATAACTGCACTCAACAGGAGAGTTAGCAAATCTGCAGAGTGATACCGCAGCGCAGAGGGGATAAGCCTGCTGCCAGCTGTGGCCAGATGTTCAGCTCCATGCTCCTGCCCAAGCCATTGGTGCCCTGTGCTGACCTGATGCTGCACCCAGACTCCTCCTGTGTCCCATGGCTGTGGACACCCACCCTGGCCGACCTGTCCTTAGGGTGGAAGAGGGTCCTAAACTCACCTGGCAGAGTCAGGAAAGCGCTGGGCTCTTCCCTGTCACCAGGGACAGACTTTCCAGGCATTTCCTTGCAATGGGGAAACACCAAGCGTCTCATCCTCTGCTGTCCCTGCATCCCAGGGAGCCCCTCTGCATCCTGTCTCCTTGTTCTTTATCTCTGTGTGAGCTGTCTGTCCCTGGGGTAATCTGAGACACTTGGGCCTCTTCCCTGCTGTAGCATTTAAGAGCAGACACTCTGCATGCCTCATCAAAAATACTTTACATGATACCCTGAGTGACAGGGAGATTTACACTCAGATAAAATAGCGGCATCCACAGCAGGGCAATTAAACTGACAGCTCTGAGCTCAGTGGCTCAGATTGAATTTAGAGGAAGTTTAGGACCACGTGCAGTTGAATTCCCCCTTTGAAAAGGGTTGGCTGGAGCAAAGCAACAGCAAGTTATAGTTCCTAATGCCTCTGGCAGAAACCAGCCCAGGAACGCTGGGCTGTGTCATCATTTCTGGTTGGCAGCTGGGGTTTCTTCGTACTGGTTCCTTTATCACCCCACAAACCAAAGCCTTCAGTAGCTGTAGCAAAACTGATAGAAAGTGTGCCTGGGGAGGGGAGCCTGGATTGAACTCTTGGCTCCCCAGTTAGCTCATACATTTTTGAGGTCAAAGCAACAACAATTGTGACAACAGAAGAACTTGTAGATAATGGCTCAGTGTAGTAAGTTCCCCATAAAACATTCACTTAAGGCAAGATGCTTCAGTTAACGCTCAAATCCAGGGAGAATCTTATCGCTCGCTGATCATCTTGCAAGAAAGAGAAGAATTCTGTGCTGCACAGCGCTCATTTCCAAAGGGTGAACGAGCCTCTTGGCTCAGTTTGAGGCTTCTTGCCCAGATATTTATTCTATCAGTCCAGTTTTATAACAACCTAGGAATAATTCACTCTATTTTCTTTCTTGCAGAGTATCAAAATGCTTTGCTAATGAGAAATGGGCAAATGAATCTAAGGAAATAACTCCACTTTCTCTGAATATTTCCTCATGCCTGGGATCAAACCCAAAGCCAAGCTGAGCCTTACTACTAGGATGGATTCGTGCTTTTCCAGTGTTGTTTTTGATTGCTTCTCACATCTCATCCCAGCTTTGGAGTTTGGGTTTGGATAGAAGCAGCAGTGCTGAAAGGTTATGAAATGGTTGTTTCCGTCATGTCTCTGGCCCAGTCAGCCACAGAAATAGTTTGAAGTTTTGGTGGAGCCTCGAAAATTAATCTTCAGCCATGAACTTTGGGGGAAATCTATGGATAGCCTGGGAGAGGCTGCATTCTGAGGCTTTAAAAGCTGACTAGAAAAATTATTGCTTTGGAGATAGTGGGAGATAATCGGGAAATATCTTACTGGTTATATTTCAGCACTGCTGCTAAGGTGCAAGGCGTAAATGGTTGAAAAAGAATTCCCCTTTTATCCCATCTTTCTGATGAGAAAACAGGGGGTGCTTGGGTTTAGCAAAACCTCATCAGTTGTTATGATTTGGTTTTGCAAACCTCAAACCAGGGAGGTTGGGGTCTGGCTTCCATTATATCCTAACCAGAAAGTTCATGCAGGAGAGCTTTTCTGCTCAAAACTCTCCTGAATTTGTTCTAAATTCAGTTTAATCACAGCAAAACCTACACTCTTAGTCCTGTAGGGTCTGTCTGTCACTGTTGTTAATGTGTTACAGTGTTCTGTGTGGGGTTTGATAGACAAATGAACTCTGAGAGGGTATTTATCACACAAACACACACAAATGTGTATATGTCCATATATATATATCTTGCAGCATCAAAAGGTTCTCTTTAGCTTGACCACAGTGGTTTCTCCTTAGCCACAGAAATCCCATGAGTTCACAAGCCAGCTCCTATTTTCATTTGTGTTGGGGTAAAATCAAAATCGACTTGGCATGCTTCAAATGACAGCAGACAGTGTGCCAACACCGTGCCACCAAGGGAGACAGCGCTCTGCTGGGTTTTGTCTTCTTGGTCTTTGTCCTGCAGCCTGAAGTAGACCAGAAAGAGCAAAATGAACACGGGAATTATGTGCTGGATGTACTGGATGGGAACAACATTGAGAAATTTTAAGATCAACCCTTGTAAATACACTTACAGTGTGTGTAGAACTAAATTAATAGCAGGCATAACTCTTTTAAAAGTCACTTGACTTTAATTGACATATCATTATAATTGGCAATTATCTTAATTGATATACATGGCATAAATACTGTGCTCTGGAAAGCTTCCAGTCCTTCTTTATTAGAGTATTAAGCCACAACACATGCAGATTACATGAAAATACCACTGGAGCATTTGTTAAAAGAAATTCCTTTCTTATGTCGCTTTCTTGTATTTTTATATCCATGTGTATATATGTAAATATGAAGAAAAACAGTCACGAGGACATACTGAGTATTGTCAATACAGTCTTTTAAACAATTTCAAGTGATTCCACTAAAGGGTTTCTACAAGTTTCACACTCTGCTTTTGTGGAAATCAGCTTTCAAGTCAGCCAGGCTAGAGATTAGATCCAAAGATTTAAAACCCCTATAGATCAAAAGCAGATGCTCTTAGAAGACATTTCAGCCAAGACAAGCCGTCTGGGGACATTGTTACAGCGGGAGAAGACAATTTATCATTAAAACATGAAAGCCTCTGTTCAATAATAACCAGATGTGAGAGAAAGAAAAAAAAATAGGGGTGTCAAGGTCTTGATTCATTTGTCTCCCACTAGAAATCATCTTTATCCCATACTTATGAAATGAGTACAGATTCTTTGATGCCAAGACATAATATAAGAAAAATTGAAACATTTCACATTGTAAATCCTTGGCAATTGTCAAGGAAATTTTAATTACATAAAATTCTGTGATGCCTTAGGTAAAGATAAGGAGCAGTCAAGTTAAAGAGCAGTTTCCATGACTTAAAATAAAAAGGGGGGGAAGATCTCACAGGGGCGTTTCAGACCCTTCTGCCTTTCTTTGTACCAGTTTTCACTTTTTCCTGTCTTTGCTCCAACCTAATGCAACTTGGCCACAGTGCTTGTGTCTACCCTAAAACCTCCCCTCCAAACATTTGGAAGCATCATTTAAGCCTTCCCACATAGCAGAGGGATTGCTGTCACCCACAGGCACGAAGGGACACTCCAGGGCACAGTGGGATGGGATGAGTTGCCTCATCATACACAGGATACCGAGGGGAGAGACAGGAAGTGAGACTTTTAGGATCTAATTTTCCCGTCTCGTAATCTAACCACTAGAGAGCATCCCTTCCCAGTGAAATGTAAAGCTCTGGAACACAGGAAATGCATCTGCTGCCAGGGTATGGGGAGCAGGAAGACCTCCTCACTATTCTTATTTTACAGGCCATGCTATAAGAGAGTGGGTGTGATTAACAACAGTCATTATGGTATATTTGAAATAATTTCCAGGTCTGTGATTAGACATGTCAGACTAAAATTCCCTAAGGAACGAGTACATTTAAGGACTCAGAGTGATAATGTGAGGTGAGGACACAAGTTCTTGGCCATTGCCACCAAGTGGGTCACAGAGCAATCTGCCTGAGCTGGCCAGTCGTCCCACAAAACGAGATACAAACCTCATTGCTTCTCTCATAGGAATATGGGAGTGAAATACACACAACATGAGGGATGGGAGGGAGCTCACTGAAAAATGTTTTCATTGACATTTCTGGAAATTGCTCATTCTTTGACAGAGGAGCTTTTGGGAGAAGTATGTTGGTTTTGATAAAGCTCTGGGAAAAAGTGCTCTGGTTCAGGACAAAATTTTTGGTGAGTCGGAAGAAGAGACCATCCTGCACAAGATCAGAGAGGAACACAATAGGGCTCTTTTGACACCTCTTATGAGCCAAGCAGATTTAAACTAAGGTGTCTGATTTGCTGGTGATCCTGAAGAACAATCTATTTCTGACTGCAAAAACACCCTTGTCCTGGCCCTGAGGAACCTTCTCAATAAAAGCTGTCGAAACCAATAAAGAGAGAGATTGCCAGACTCAGTAAAATGTGGCCCTCCTGTTACCTGTTACTGACTATCTCACATGTGAGGCTGTGTTGTCATTTACTTTCTGTCTAAGCTTCTGCCTGGAAGAAAGAACAAACTGATCAGATAGGCAAAGGTGATGGTTGGCTCCTCAGGAGGACAGGGAAGACAGTTTAGAGAGTGACTCCTAGATCTGTGATCAGAAACCCCGGAGATGTAGGACATGGACGTTTGTGTGTTTCCATGGCTCTTTGAGCATGGAGTACAAGTCAGGTCACTGTCACAGAGGTCTCTGGTCTGTAGGTGGCTTCTGGGTTCTGGTCAAGCCCTGCTACAAGAGTGCAAAACCAGAAGATTTTGTCAGGGGGAAAACATTTTCCAAGGAAAGTACGAGGAAACTGCGCCAAGAACTGCAAAGCGTATCAGCATGCCTGCCCTTTAGGGACTGGAAGGCTTTAGCAAACTAATTCCACTTTCTTCTTTGAATAAGAAAAGAAAGGCATCTGCTAGTCCAACAAGAACAGTTATGGTGGAAAGTACTGAGCTTTCTTGAAGACTCAACTTGGGTGAGCTGGAGAACTGTCACCATGGAAAAAATGAAATTAATTTTATTTTTGTTTCTTCTCTGTGTGCCAAGCACTATTCATTTCAAACAAATCTGTTTACTGTTCTGAGCACAGCTTGGCTGATGTAAAGGATCAAGAAAGCATGAGATGGATGCTGGTTTTTGGCTATTCTGTTGGTGTCTCTGGAGCCACATGTGGCACTTTGGAGACCTACAGACCCACTGGTGATGAGGGCCCTTTAGTGGCACATTTGCAACACGCAGCTGTTGGCTGAAGGTCTATGGTCTGCTGTGGCAATTTCTGCTGTTTCGAGTGGGCTTCACCTCCTTCTCTTCATTTGGGAAGAAATCTCTTTGCATCTGCCTCGGAAGGCAAATGTTTATAAGCAGAGTGGACTGAAGCAGAGAAATCAGGTCCAGGGCCAGATTAATAGCACTGCTGTCATCAGAAAGATGAGTTCTGTCGTTCTTGTTCTGACTCACAGCAGAAGATCTGACTTAATTGGATCCAGACTGGATCCGCACATGGGTTTGGAAACCCCAGAAGTTTGGGAATTCGCATCTGGAGTTGTCAGCCTAGGTTGGAAACGATGGAAAAACTGAAGAGAAGGGGCTGCTCAGCAATGTGGGGAAGACAAGATCGAGGAAAATACGACTTGTGAGGAGAGTGGCAAGTTGAAACTTTCACACCCCTTCTTTGGCAAATGTTGTTCCAGTTGTACCTGTGCATCCCACAGGTGTACAACCTCCCCCGTGATCCTAATCCCTAGTGCTTGGGATTCGGGAGGGGGAGATCCACTGGCACGTGGGAGCTGGTGGCCACCACGCTGACACTGTGGCCGCTGTCACTGTGCCTGAACAGAAGCTCGTTTGGGGCACAACAAGTGGTTCATGTGGCCACAGATACCACTTACACAGCGTGGGAGATCACACACATAAATGTCTAGTGCAGAAGTGCACAAGCACAGACTCACACAGCCCTCGGGCCTTTTCTGTTAACAATCAGACCCATAAAGCACATAAAAATAAACCTATTTTTACAGCTCTGCACTTCTGTTCAACCAAGCATTTCAAGAAGCAAACAAAAGCACCCACTGCTCTGGAAATACGAGACTTCATTCCCATCCAGGAGCACAAACTGTACTCGGGAGGGAGTTGTGAAACCCTGTTTAAGTTCAGATTTGTATTCAGTTTTGCATACCTTTGATTCACCCTTCTGTAGGAGGCGTTTTTAATTTTTAGCATTTGATAGCTCTATACTTTTGTGGACAAACCATTTCCCAACAGTTTTCCTGAGGGTTACGAGAGCATGAGGGAAACAAGTGAGGTTTTTCAAGGGTATATAGATACAAGAGGAAAGCTGAAGTACAGAGCACCTTCTCTCCAGCTGTTTCATGGCTGCTCCGTGGTGAGGTAAAGAGGGCATGAAAAGATGCTCTCTGTCCTCTGCCACTCTCAGGCAGGGCTAAATTTAGAGTCCGTGCTGATACACCATGCTGATGAACTGGATTTCTTGTCTGGCACCAAAACACGTTCCCTAGGGAGCTCTTATTTGCATCAAGGGCAGCTTTGCCATGTGGACTTCCGGGGTGACTCTCGGGTGGAGAGGCGGCTGCTCTCAGAGAGGCATCCTCTGAGAAAGAAAAACAAACAGCAGAAACAATGATGCTCTGTCTTCCAAACAATGTCTTACATCATCCAGAACAAAAGGGTCCTCATTTTGCTTGGAGATCCAAACCCAAAACAAAGGAGCATTTAAAATAATTGATTATAAATGCAGAATTGTTTGTTCTCCTCCTAATTTTCCTTTTCTTTTCCTGCAATTCGTTCAAATAACTTCACAAATCCATTTGCATTTGTCAAGCTAAGTGAGCCACTCATTTTTCCCAATCCTTGCTTGCCTGCAAGGGCTTTAAATATTGCAACACTTGACATAAAGCAAAGATTTTTGCTGATAAGCATGCGTAATGGTTCAAAACTGTTCCAGCGAGCAAATCTGGTTTCTCAAAGGTAAACGATACAAAAAGCTGGCCTGTGATTAAATATTCCAATCGTTACATGCTAATGGTGCATGAAGCTGTGATTTATCAGCCAAGACAATGTGCTGGAAAATGAACATAAGTCATTAAGCCTGAACCAAGCTTCACTTGAGCTTTCCATTGACAATAACTCTTGGCCAACAGCAATTGGCGTCATGCTACAGAGGCTTGTTTGTAGGAGACTTCACGTTTTTTATTCTGCTGTGCTCTTGAGGCACGAACTCTCGTACCTGAGCTCTACTTTGGGGGAAGCAGCCACCTGAGCATCCATGCAGGAGCAGTGTCCTGAACTGCTTGTAAGGAAACCAGGGGCCATGGGGGATTTGTTTTTCTTGCATACCTGTTTTAAGCACTGGAGTGCAATTTCAGGGGCTTGTTTGGCCTCAGCGAGCTCTTCCAGCGACGAAGATGACAGAAGTGAATGAAATGAATGAAGAGAGTTGTTTAAACTCATCCTGAACAAGCAGAGAGCTAAGAATTACTGCTTGGCATTGGCAGAGCATGGATTCCCTTCCTCACTGCTGCTTCCATCTCTGCGCTGGGAAGCTGCAGGAGGATGGACTGGTAGCTGATCCCCTCACCTTGGCTTCCTGCCTCCCCTCCCTGTGAGAACAGTGCTGGCTGCCAATGATATGTAATTACTCTCAGGCTGCAACTTGTTTCTTTTTAGGCTTGCTGGTGTGAGCTGGGGACACGGGCTGGTCAGGAGTGGTTTCGTGCTCTTTGCTACTTCCAAAGGAGTTTGGTAGCGCTGGGGCACAGGGCTGGAGATGGTGTGCCTGCTGCTAGCAAGACATGTTGTCTGTTTTGATAACATCCTGGGACTGGTTATCGTGTAGTAACAAGGGCTGTTTATTAAAAAAAGATGTTTGTTTTGTTGCTGATTCCTTGCTATAAAAGGAGGGCAAAGGAGAGGAGATGATGCCAAACTGATTATTGGTGTAGCTTCAGAGGGGGTTCATCATTGTAGAGATACTTGTTCCATTAGATTCAATTCTGAATGTAAATCAGGGTCAGGAAGCAGTTTACTCTGTTCCCCATAGTCTCAAAACCTCAAAACCACCATGATTAAGTTCCTTCTCACCCACTTTGCACATCCAGCCGAAGACCGAACACGTAAACCAAAAGAATTTCCTGCGCCTCGCATCACGTTATTTCACACTCATGCCAGAGAAATAACAAAATTATTTATGAAGTTTAACCAAAACCAAATCATCAAGCCCATGAAGCTTTAGAGGGAGACAAGGGTAGAGGGAGGAAGGTATTTTTGGCTGGAGAGGTGTACATAGGCGTGTGGAATTCATGCCCTGGGTGATTATGTGGTCGCAGGGCTTGGGCAGCAGCAGCAGTGCTGAGACTCACCAACTGCACCACTGCCCAGAGCAGCTGCCCCAGAGGACTTCCAGCACTCCCAGTGAAGCCAGAGGTCCAGATAGGATGGGAAAGGGGCAGGGATGCCAAGGTATTGCCTGATAACATCATGCTGTACGGGGTTGTCACGCTTTCTATCCGTGTTTCTTCAGCACGAGGTATCCAAACTGTGCTGGGCACCTGCTGTGTGCTCCACCCTGTGCTCCGGGGCCCAGCCAGGACTGAGCCAACAAATGTGGTCTTGGGGTGTCACTTCTGCTGTAGTTTTTCTGCTTGGAGGCCCCGGGGCTGGCCTAGAGGGGCCTCTCCGTTGAATCTTGGTGTTTGATGCCGGGCATGATGGATACTGTGCTTGTAGAAGTAGGTTACACCTGCGCTTTGCTGGCAGCACGCACGGCCGTTCTGGGAAGCTGACGTGCCACTGCTGCATTAGGGGTGTGATTGACTAGTTTGCCTCTCCTTTGATCTAGTAGAAAGCACCTGACACTTCTGGAAGAGGGAAGACAGGAAAACCCCTCTCAGCTCAGCTGTGTTGTGTAAGCAGAGTGCCATGGGCTGTGCTGGCATCGTGCTGCTGGCGCAGGCAGAAGGATGTAAAGAACACGACTGAGTCCATCTTCTTGGTTGTGGATCAGCACTTGGCCTCTGCAGATGGAGAAAAAGGTGGGGTGCGAATCCAGGGAATGTGAGGGATGAGCTCTAGGCTGCAGTTTGGTTCTGGGAAATGGAAAGATCTAGGGGGCACTGGAGACATGCTGGCAAATCATCGTGTGGCTGGAGGGTTCATGGCAGAGTAGATTTGAGGAGCACAGGGGCTGGGAAGTGAGTTGTTCTCACTGAAACTTGAAGGTGTGATTGATGTCCTGTAGCTGTGTTATGTGGACACCAGTGTCCCTTCTCCTTCTGTGTTCTGTCTGCCTCTGTTTCTCTTGGAGTTCACATTAGGTTCCACATAAGAGCCGTGGTCATGCAATATGGCCAGTGGTTTTAGGGACAAGACATTTAAAAGTGGACAGAGTGCTACAGACATTGAGTCAGGGAGAGGAATGAGTGCAAGGAAAATGGTGATTAAACATCTAGGAGTTTTTCCAAGGTCTGCCAGGGGCTCTCCATACGACCTCTGGAAATTCCTGCATCATCTTGGCCCGCCTTCAGTGGTCTGAGTCCAGCCCCAAAGAAGTGCTAATCCTTCCTTTCATCCACTCTTTATTTAAAAGATCAAATCTTCTGAGCAGGCATTGTTTTCTATATGAGTTTGTAGAGTACCTGCCAATAGGTACAATGCCACAGCAAGTTGTGAGCAGAGGCTCTGATCTTACAAGATACTTTGGTGCCAAATTTCTGTACAGGAGGAGCTCCTACTTACTTCAGAGATTTGGCTTAGCATACAGTGGTCCACAAATAACACTCTTGACACACTTAATATTTTTGCAAAAGAATAAAATAATTCTAAAAGCCCGTGTGCCTGCATTTCTAACTCCTCAGACACATTTTAATTTATTGGAGGACACAAATTTTAACCTTGAGCTTCTTTCTCAATACTCATTCATTACTTTTCCATTGTAGTTTACATTCCCTGTTGCTAAAACTAACAAAATGTTCATTTTAACAGAATGTCTTCTCCCTGCTGGGCCCCAAATTAAACATTCCTGGGAAGGCAGGAGGCAGTTGCTTTATTTTGCGTTGCAAATTAGCATGTTTGCATAACTTAATGGTCAGTGCATCAGACAGGAATTCCAGAGCAGATCAATCTTCAGCGCTGTGTTTGACTTCATGGGCCGAGCATCCTCCTCTCTATATGGCATCACTGCTGAAATGTCCTTCTGGCGTGGGCTATCCATCATGGTTTCTGTGAGGAAACCACAGAGAATGGGAACGTGTCAAAGAGTTTACTGAAAGGCAGACTTATCACTGCTCAAAGCAGAGAGCGAGCACTAGCACGTCCCATTGAGAAAAACAGCTCCAGCTTATGAGGAAGATGAGTGAATTCTTCCGCCTTCTGTAGACACATGTTGAGAAACCATCTTTTCCTCCATCTGTAGCTCTCTTAGTGCTATGAAACCCCATTTAAGGGATCTGGGCAAACTTCACTCCAGTGCCACCGCGTGTGTTGTCTCAGCTGCAGCGTATGAGGTGCTCTGGAGGAGGAAACCACCCATGAGCACATTATTTCCTGTTCTGTGCTCTGCAGAATTTTCTTCTTTAAGAAAACAACTCAGGATTCTTCCTGAATGTACATTTTTTGTGTGCGCTCAGAGTGTTTCCCTTGCCAAGTTGTGGCCTGATCCAGGCGAAGTCAGATAAAGGGAAAAAACTCCCCTAGACCTACAAGAGGGTGAAGGGCTAAAGGATGCTGTGAGTTTGAAAGAATGGAAGGGGAGCTTACTGTGTTTGTGGAAGTTACATTGTGTAGGAAGTAGCATCGCCGTTTCTAAAATCTGGGGTGGTGATCAGATTTTGGCTACCAAGCTCACAGGGTGATGATTGAAGGCATGGCTGTGTACCTGACTACTGCCACTTACTTGTGTTAACAAATTCCTGAGGGAATTCCATGGGCCAGGATCCAAATGGCTTAGGTGCCATCCAAGCTAAAACCCCAAAAATAAGCCCTGCCTGGGGAGTGCACAGTCTCTGAGCAAGATTTGCCTACCCTTGTTGCCCGTGAGTGCTGCCCTACCCTTTGTGGTGTTTCGCTGAAGTTGCTGTGAGGTTGGGAACACTTCTTGGTTAACACTTGCAGGGAAAATTTGGGTTAGTAATTAAAATATGAACACTCTTGGGATCCTAAGTAGGTATTCCCACTGATGGAGCTTCATGTTACTATCTAGATCCACCCAAAAATTCAGGACACATTTTCTCATAACATTTTATGGCAATCTGGGAATACAGAAGGGTGGGTTCCAGAAAAGCTGACAGAACAGTTGTTGAATGGCCTTTTCCCTTCCTCCCTAGCAGAGTTTCTTCAAGATTTTTTTTTAAAAAATTCCTAGAAGAGATTAAACAAACATCTTTTGCAGCAGAAATATTTACCCTGGTTTCTTAGAACTGATAACACCTGTTTTTAAAAAATGCAACAACATGCAGGATGTTAATATTTTAAACATTTTTGCTAGTTCTGCTTCTTAGAAAATTGGCAGCCTTTTTGCATATTTATCTTATCGCCCATGTGGTGTTTCTCAGACCAAGTCCAGAAAAGCTGTTTCCATTCTAACTCATTCAGTTTCATTCTACTGCCACTTCAGTACTTCCTTCCAGCTGGTACCCTCTTGCTTTTATCATGCTGTGTTCAGTCACCCCTTACAGACAACCAACTTAAAATACCAGGCGTTTATCACTCTCTGGTAGTATTTTCTTACTGCTTTTTGCTTTTTTGGGTCTTTCCTTTTGAAGACACAATGGTAGAATTGCCAGACAGGCAGTAAACCTTCTTCTTTTATTGTTCAAATCAACTTAAAATCATTGTAATATGCTTGAAGATTTTTTTTTATGTACATCAAAAAGGAATTTCAGAAATATATTGAAATCTACAGATAGGCAGTGGTCATGCAGAACTTGTCTTGTCCATAATCAACGATTGGAGTTGACAGTCTACGTTAACAAAATCCTCAAATATCCGGAATGTGTCTTTAAAACCAGATACCTCATTTTCTGAAATACATTGCATTGGACTTCGTTTTTTTTAATACATGGTGGTATTTTTTCACTTTATGTATTTAGGAAATATGAAGCCAATATATGTTATCAAAGTGTAAGAGCTCTCCAAGTTCTCCTTCTTAAGATATTCCCTGTTTTGTAGGAAAAAAAAGGATTTATTTGGGTAGATAACCACCAGATTCTCTCTGCCATATTGCAAATTATGAAGTGGTTTTGGATGTCTGCTTTCTAAATGAGTGTACTTTATGCAATAAATGCCCAGATGTAACTGTTGTCTTAAGCTGGTCAAATTATTCATTATAAAAAATACTGTTTTGTAATAACATTAATTCGTCTCATACCTGTTCAGTGGACAATTTATGGCACTGTGGGCCATGCCACAGGTTAATTTATGAACTGCTAGGACATGCTTTTCATTACTGATTAATTTGCAATTCATTGCTTGAATCATCTGATGTTGACTCTGAAGTTTTTTTGATTGGACAACGGAAGTGTGATGAATAGAAGAATAATGAGTTGTAAATTCGTATTTGTAGTGCAGCAGCATCCATCACAAGTGCATAGAAGTGTTTGTAAATGAGAAGGGCAGTCCTTGCCCCAAAGCCTTCCAGCAGATCATCCCCTGAGATGATGGGTCCATGCAGAAAAGGATCAGGAAAATAGACTTTGCCGCCTCTGTGGTGCTCTTGGTGTCCTGGCAGCCCAACCTCTGTCCAGTTTTATTTTAGGGGAAGGAGAGTTTAAGACAGAGTCACCAAAGGCAATGAGGTGAAGGAGAGAACAGGAGAGACTGAGAGAGTGACTTTGAAAATGTAGCCAGGGATGTGGAAGGCATGGTGGGACAGCTGGAAATGTAAATTAACCCTTTGACACCTGTTATGATCCCGTTATAAGAGATGACTCTGCCTGAATTAGGTGCAAACAAGACCACATGCCAAAGTCAATAGTGCGGATTTTATTTAACAGTAAATGTGAGGTAGAGAGGTAGAAAGAAACAGGAGGAGGGGCAGGGAGGGAGAGAAAAAGTGTTGAATAACATCACTTAAAGGTATCTCTATGATTAAGGGAGAGTTCAATCTCTATGATTAAGGGAGAGTTCAGGCTGTTGTTTGGGAATTCGGAGAGGGTGGTGGTACAGGGTCAATTTTGTTATTAATGCCAGAAAACGAAAGCTGGTGATGTGTTCCTGGGCAGTGCTCAGCTTGAGGCTGACTTGTCGTGCATAATGTGCAGGTGCGGGAAGGTAAACGTTGTGAAAGTTTTCTGTCTTTGCACCTTGCCTTCATCTTGTGTGTGCCGATGTGGGATCAGGGTGGATATAGACCTTGGAGTGCCTGTAATGAAAATATAGATATTTATCCCAAGAAATTAAACTTGATTAGGAGGCAACAATTTGTTTTTTTAGTTGGGCAATGCACATCCAAAGCAGCACAGACAGCAAAATATTCTCGGTATCTGCTGGTGTGCCAGTAATGCAGGAGAAGGTTTGAGCCATTCAGCAGTATCTGTCATGAAACTGCTATTTATTCATCTTTATTATATAAAGTTCCATGTGTTTTTGCTATTCTATGAATATGCTGGTCTGGCAAAGTTCTTACAGACCCCTCAAAAGGTGACTGTTTTTAGAATTACGTGTTGTTTCTGGTCTCTCTTTTTTTTATTTAATTTTATTCTATTTTTCAATGGCTAGAAATCAATTGATCTTTCTGTAACTGGCAAGCTGGGGTAAAGCATACTTAGAAAAAGCTATATCCCATGGAATTTTTGGCTTGCTTTCTTAAACTGTGGCAGTACATCCTGATGCTATGAAATTACATGGAAAAAAAAGTTTTGGAAGAAAAGACTGGGATTAGTAGCTTTGTTACTGAATAGATTTGATGAGTTCCTTCTTTGATAGGAACATCATGATGTTGAAAAGTAGCAAAATCTTTGAAGAGCTCTGGTGGATTTCGAAATGAAAATTGAATGCAAAACTCTGGAATGTTTTAAAGAACAGGCACTTCGTGTTTATTAAGCCCCCTTCATGACTTACAGGTACTGAGCTTGTCTTTACAACAGAAACATCTGGCTTCTTTGCCTAAATTATTCCAGCAATTCAGAAAAAAAAAATAGCACTGAGAGAAAATGGAAGTAAAGGGAGAAAGATACATTTGTGGAGAGGGACGGTGAATAATGCAGTAATTTCCCTCTAGTTGCACCCCAGATACTGTATGGAGTGAGGCTGACACAAGGGAGAGGGAGAGGACGGACATCTGGGCTATCATTTTTTCAGATTACCAAAAATTTGTGACATGTTACTTGGAAGAGACATACTTAAGATTTATTTATTTTCTGAATGCTCTGCTCTTTTGTATTGTTTTAGCACACATGGCATTCATATAAATCAATTACAGTCATAATAGTCTATGAACACAGTGTCTCATCCACAGCCCACTGAAGTCTATGGGAGGGCTTTCCATTGGCTTCACTGAGCACTGAGTCAGTCTCACTGAGGGCCTTTGATCAGCCAGTGACAGCCACTGAATTCCCCCACGTCCCTCTGTGTGGCAGAGGTGACAGTTTTCCTTGAACATTTGGAAGGGTGAGGGTGGCTGGCTGGCACTGCAGGAACCCAAGCTTGTTGGTCTCCTCTCCTCCACTGCAGACTGCCCTGGTTCCTACTGCCTGGGAGGATCGTGGCAGGTTTGTGTTGCTGTGCTTAACAGGTTCTTTTGACTGCTGGGAAGTTGAGAGTAGTGAAAGTCTTGGAATGTAAGTAGGCATGTTACACAAAGGAGTGGGAGCCACTGGAATATCTACTGAAGCCTGATTATAGAATCAGGGAATCATTAAGGTCTGCAAAGATCTCCAAGATCATCGAATCTAACAGTTAAGGTAATACTGCCAGGCTCACCACTTAACCATGTCTGTAAGCACCACATCTACAAGTTTTTTGAACACTTCCAGGGACGGTGACTCTGCCACTTCCCTGCACAGCCTGTTCTCCTCTTTCAGTGAATAAATTTTTCCTAGTATCTGATCTAAACCTCCCTGGTGTACCTTGAGGCCATTTCCTCTTGTCCTATAGCTTGTTACCTGGGTGAAGAGACCAACCCTCACCTACTACAACCTCCCTTCAGGTAATTATAGAAAACTATAAGGTCCCCCTGAGCCTCCTTTTCTCCAGGATAAGCAACACCAGTTCCCTCATCTGCTTCTCCTAAGACTTGTACTCCAGACTTACAGAATTCTGCTGGAGAAGCTCAGCAGACCACTGGATGCAGCTGAAAAGGACCCACGAGCCACCAATACCCTGAGCTGTGGTACCCTTGTTACTACCAGGGAGGTCTGACTGCCAGAAATGGTTTAGAACCAACACAGGCCACTTCCCGAAGTGCTGAGAGCATGCACAAGCCTGCCATGGCAGCTCAGCTGACAGCTCACAATTGCTTTAGTGAAAGCCCATTTGTTTCTGAATGTGGGATCATGTGTAAGGTAAACGTGGGGACTGGGAAAGCAGTTTGACAAAAGTGACATTGTCCACTTGGTTTTAGCCAATAGGAAAAGCCATCAGCTCATCTTCAGCTCAGCTATGGCCTCTGTAACTTACTCGCTGTCATTTTCCCAATAAATATTTCCTGAATGTAGAACCAGGAAAAGAGCCTATTGTGTAAGTCAAACAATTCTACACCACATTAAAGATAGTGGTTTCTGCTTTATTATCTGTTGATGAAAAGAAAGAGATGCCCCCCCAAGAAAAACATTATTACATTAAAATAAGAAATGGTGGCAAAGGAATCAATCACATTTCCTATGTAACAATATACCAGAAAAGAGTCCTCACTTTCCCGTGGCTCTCCATCACTACTGAAATCCAAACTGCTTGGAGTTACATTTAAGCGTATGAATTCATAAGTAAAGAGAGAAGGAATAATTAATTTGATTTTGAGCAATTGTCTTCCAAATAAATTCCGTTCCACAGGGCTGGTAGTGGCTATTTGGTAAAAGAGAACAAAAAAAAAAAAAAAGAGCCAAACCCTGCTCAGGCTCTGGGCCTTCAGGTTCATTTTCTTAAGGGTTGAGTTATTTTGTTCTCTGTATCTTGAGCTTGGAACAAACAAACCCAGACATGTGTAATGTAAAAGACACTGCGCTATATGCTGTTCATCTGCCAGAAAAGCCCTAATCCAGTGCCTCTTAGCATGGGTTAGTGAGACGCTGTTGACTCCAGTGGGCTTTGGAGCAGACCCAGAGACAGTTTCATGTACTGGTTAATAATCCTGCTACAGGGTGGAACCTGATTCCTGGCATTCGGCAGGAATTTCCTTATTTATTTCTCCAGGCTTTGAATCAGACCGATGTGGTGATACTCATTCTGTGTTAACAATCTCAGGGTTGGTATCTCATCATCTAGGATCACTCTTTTATCAGAGGACAACAGGGACACCTTTGGAGAGCAGCTCCCATCTCGTTTGGCTCAGTAGGATGGAAGGAGCTGAACTGGAGAGATAAGACAGCCAATTATCAGCTAAATTTAGATCAAATCAGTCCCACCTCTTGATCCCTGTGCAGCTAACTTAGGGTATTCTTAGAGCATGAAAGACTCAAATTAATTACTTGGCACTTGAAGGGCATTGAGAATATAATAGGGAATCAAAACCAGAACTTTATTTGAATAATTTCAAGTACAGTAGAAAAAAATTATGAATGCAGTACTTCCTCTGTTCATCCAAAAAGCAACTAACCCCACACACATAGGGAGGAGGACAGGACACTGACAAATCTTTAGCATTTACAAGTAGTCTGAAAGTACTGCCGTCCCAAGAAGTACTTTGATTAGCAGCAGTGTCAAGTTTGAAATGAGATCAGGACTCACTGCAGAGGACACAGTAAGCGATGTCCTCTAAAGGGCTTGGACACTGCTAAGTAAAGAGCTAGTATTAGAAGAAACCAAAGTTAGGGACTTGCAGAAGTTTGCTGTGTTAGCGAGTGAGAGAGCCCAGACCAGGACCCTGCACTCCTTTCTCCTTGTTTGCTGCTCTCTTCTCCCGCTTACGGGACAAGTCAAGAATAGAGATTTCAACCCAAACTAAAATTATTACTTGAAATAGTTACACAACTTTGAGGAGCAACTTAGACTTGTGTTTGCAGTAGACACTTATTTGTGCTTTTGGTAAGGAGTAACACATTATGCCATTCTATTCTCTTGCAATCCCTTGAGTTGGTTTTGCTAGCTTGTGTGACTTCTCCCTGGCCCAGAGCCATCACTGCTCGGGGTGTGTGCTCACTTTATCTCACCGGCTGATCAGGCTCGGGCAGGATCAGCCCTTGCACTGGGAATTGCCAGGGAGAACACAGGGTGCCAGAGGATGGAACGGTGAGGTTCCCCAGGAGGGTTTTCTCCCTCTGAGTCAGCGCAGAGCCACTAAGTCAGCCCTGTTTTTGGGTGCGGCACACTCCCTCTGCGGCCATGAGTAATCTGCTGTTTCTGCTTAATATCAAAAGGATGCAGTGAATTAAAACCAAAACAGAAAACAAAACCAAAAAGCAGACCTCGGCCTTAAATAAATGTTTGGTTTACTGATAGGTATCTTAGATGAGCAAGGGAAGCCATGATGAAATACAGGGAAATATGTATGCTGGGGTGAGAGCTGGTGGAGGTCTGCTCAGTCTCTTTGCTCTAAGCCCTAGGAATATTCAGGGAAAGCAAGACTGGAATGAAAAATACTGGAGAGTTGCCTTTGCATGTAAAATGTCATCATGAAGTAGCAGAGCCTGTTGCTGTAGGAAGGTACCTGGGACATGACATGAGCTGGGTGGCCAGGGGGGTGGCAGAGATCAGCGTGGCCACACCAAGCTATGCCCAAGGGCTGTCACACTGGGGTGCTGCTCAGAGACCTCTGCATTTGCAGCCAGGGCACTCAAGAGTCTTGAGAACAATTTTTGGAGAGGGATGAGGGATGCAGGCTGTCCCAGACTGGGAACAGGAGGTGCAGGGGTGTTGGAGTAGCCTCCTAAGGCTGTTTGAAGGTCATCACAAAGATGTCAGCTTGAATCTGAAGAAAGCCACAGAATAAAGCGGCGACCCATGAGCAGTAACAAATTGCAGCTTGGGAGGTTTGAGTTAGACATGAGGAAAAACCTTTCACGAGGAGGGTGGCGCAGCACTGGAAGCACTTCTGGTTACCCAGGCTGTCATGGTATCTCTGTCCTTGGAGGCTTTCAAGGCTTGGCTAGACGAAGCCTTGGCTGACCTGCTGTCAGCAATAGTACTGCTATGAGTGGAAGGCTGGACTGGAGACATTCAGAGATCGCTTCCAACCAGCATTTCTGTGATCTTATGATATCCAGTGTGGAATTTCCTCAAAATTATGTCATTAAAAATTGAGTTCCTGGAACTTGCTAGTCTCCATTACAAATCCCTTGTCCTGATTTCCCTTCTGCTGGTGTCTTTTTTCATCTGCACTGCCAAATCACATCATACCCCCTGGCAGGGTTTGTCAGCCGGTGCACTGACCTGAAGAAATATTTGCAAAACAAAAGGCATGGGTTTGCTTTTTGTGGTGATTGCATCACCTTCTGCAAGTGCATTTTCTGGCCAATAGCCTGAAAAAGCTTTTTTAGCCCCCAGTTGCATTGCTTATGCCAGCTTTACTTGTAGTGAAGTCTTCAAGTACTTCTGGATTTTCATGTGAATCCTTGGTTACCAGCTTCATCCAAAAGAAAAGCAACTCCAACTTCAACCAACACTTGAAAAACAGAACAGGTTACCTGATATCACTCTGTTATCAAGTCTTGTGGCAAGAAGACCAGTGAAATCATAAGAAAAGAAGGAAGATTTGAGGCTCTACAGGCCTGGCTGCCATCTCTAGTTGCTAGTGCCATGGAGATGCAGCCACAGTAAGCCCCCATCCAAAGCTGAGCCAGACATATTTTATATAATAAGAAGATATTTTGAAATGTTTAGGCAGATAAGTGAAAAGCAAGTGGCAAACTTCTCCTTTTATTTTTTTTTTTTAGTCACTGGCTATTTGCTTTCTGAGCTGGAATAATTTATTGTTCCTTTTCTGTCCAATAGGAGAGATAAATAAGGGTGGATTTTTCAATGAGTAAAACATACATTTGGAAACATCATTTTAGTATCAAAATGAGATTTCCATAAGACCTTTCTGAATGAAGCTGTAGCAGTATGTCTTGATCCCTCAATACGAAAGGAAAAGCAGCCAGAAATTTCAGGATTAAATTGCCTTGTAGTTCATCTTCTTCCTTTGTTGTTTTTTTGTTTATAGAAAAAGTGAATTTATTGAGCATGGAAAAACACCAGATTGACAGCTCTGGAAAATGAAAGCCTGTCTCAATCCAGTGTGCAGATGTGGCACAGTCAGGATTAACGCGGAATGCCTCCCTGAGATCCAAAGGAATCATTGCAAGTAGTTTGGCAGGGACAGGCTCTCTGCCCCAGCCCTCATCCAGGGGGATTTCAGAGAGCACAAGTTCTGGCCAGTGCTGGAGTGCTCAGAAGTGAGTGGTGTGTTTGCGTTTCTCTGTGCCACTCTCGCTGCCAAGTCACCCTGCCGAGGGGAGCAGGGAGTGAGGGAGAGGGGGAGAAGGCCAAAACAGAGAGGTTTATGCTTACTAAGGAGTCATTTAAGTCACCAATTCAATGAAGCACAAATGGATGGATGTCCAGGTGATGTCTTTGCACCTGTGTGGGTATGGGTGTGGTTCCTGGGCAGCACTACAGACCCGCAGGGAGTCAGGGAATTCAGAGCATCCAAGCTCTTGCCCAAATTTTCCTCTTCACCTAACAGCCTGGGGAGAGCTGTAAGTGGTGGTGAATTGGATTTAGGGCATTCAGTCTTTATTATGCAGGCTTCAGGGCCACTCTGTTGTATGTGGGGAAGGTTGTTTGTTTTTATTTTGCATTTTTTCTCTGAAGTATATGACTTTTTCATCAGGGTGAAAATCTGTCAAATGGCCATTTCAGATTTCCTAGAAATTATGAGGTTCTGGAATCTATTAAAGCATAAATGTCAGAAGAAAATTACTGCAGAGTTTGTCTGGCCTTTCTTGTTTTACTCCTTGATGTTAACTTTCCTTGTTTGCTGATGTATGCTTTTTGTGCAGGGGTTACAGGAAAAAAAAACCTTAAAAAGATGCTGCAGTCATTAACTACTTTTGCATGTCTGCAGTCTGCAGGCTCTGTATGTGTATATATGGTTTTCCATCAAGATAAAACCTGCTTAGAAAAATGTTGTGGTTTAAAAAAAAAAAGGAGGAAAGAGAGACTGATGCCAGAAAACCAGACCTAAATCATTCTCTTTTTCTCTGTGAATACTTCTGAATTATACTTGTAATGCACCATAACAACAAACAACATGTTTTCCTAAGTGTAAGTAGATTTGCTGTTGAGTAAGTCTGTGCCAAAGCTATTTTTGAGCAAGCAGATGTCAAGGGCCTAAACAAGGCCTGAAGTGTGCATGGGCATTATGAATTGCACTTGCCTTCAGGGACAGACTGAGGACACAGAGCTCGTTAAATCTGTCTGTGAAAAAATGCCATTTAGGTGACTACGTGGTATGAGATCGGGCATGGTGTACCAGCCCCTTCCAAAGCTCACCCTGTGATCCTTGATTTTCTTGTAAATCACTTTGTACTTCCAAAATATAATTGAAATAAAATTCAAAGAAGGGTCAGATGCTGCGTTGGTTGGCATAACTCCCCAGCCTTATTTCTGCTAGCCCTGGATGGAAACTTGGTCCAGAGTAGGTGCCATCAGTGACTGGGGATGTTCCGAGGAGGAGGAGACAACTGGTACCAGGAGCAAGTGCAGAGAGGTTGCGTGTATCCCTTCTTCTCAGATGCTGGGAATCACTTCCGGGAGCCATCCGGAGTTACTGGTATACCCAATACAGGGAAAGCAGTCTGAACAGTGAAAATCCCAGAGTTCAGCTGCATTGTGAGCTTTTTACCCTTCCAGTTTCTTTCTGCATGGATGTGTTTAGTTTATTACGTATTTCAGTATAGCACTGGGAAAAGGTGTGGGACAGTCTGGAGGTTCCAAGGTTTTAAGAACTGGAAACCTACAATTAACTTTGGTTAAGGAATTGCAATGGATTTAGATGGTTTAAGCAGCAAAGAATGAGCTAAGGGCCTTGTGCTGTTTGGCAGGGCTGGAGTAAGTCCAGGCGCAGTTTGCTTCTGGGAGGGAAGTTATGACAATACCATGTCTGGAAGGACAGAACAGCTCCTTGGTTGGGTTTAGCAAAGCCTGGGGGCCTGATGCACATTCCCACAAGTGCTCCCTTGCACTGTGGCAGAGGTGTTGATTATTGTCAGCAGGCTGCGATGCCGTGCGTGAAAATCAGACGTGTTTTACAGGGAACACTGGGAAGGTTGGCAGGGTCCCCTTTTTCCGTGTTTGCAAATAATGTGATGTGAAATTCAGCAGCTTTGTGGCTGCTGAACAGGGCCGCAGAGAGTCTATTAGGGCACATGTGTTTCCAAACCTTACCAGTGCCGAAATACCTCCCAGTAGCCGCGTATCAAGGAATAAGGCATTAATTTTCCTGAGCATAGCACGGTGTAGCACTGAGCTGCACCAGAAGGGAAGTTTATGGAGTTCAGTCTGATCTCAAGTCTGCACAAGGGATCGCTAAACCCCAGTAAAATAACACTGTGGTCCTTGGAAAGTGAGCTGGGTGAGGCTGCAGCGCTGTCACATCCCAGGGGTCCCCTCGGTGGGACCATCACGAGAAAATGCATCTTGTTGTCTAAAACACTGTCCAGAACTTGCCACAGGTTTTATTATTACCTCACCAATTATGTCATAGGATATGCTTCATGAAATACTTTGGGGAAAAGATTTAGCAATTTTAATGTGTGCAACACCTTCACTCGACTGTGTCTCTTGCTGGTCTGTGATCCGCCAGCATCCCATGTGCATAGTGTTGGCCATAAAAGCCTTGAAGGCCAGAGCCTGGCTACAGATATGCATGAGAGGGTTAAAAAAAAGTGTTATTTCCATTTACTTCAGCTTTATGACTCCCAAACAGATGCTGAGATTCTCTAAGCATCCCTGAGTCTGGTTAGCTGCACAAACAGGGGTGATGGCAGATATAATGCTTGATTATTTCTCTTTCTTGGGAAATCTTTATATTTAAAATGCATAATAGTTTTTCCTTAGGATCTTTGAAGTTCTGGAGAAAGTTAATATCATCCCAAACTTAGAAATAGAATTCGATCTTTTTAGTACTGCTTCCCGTGAGTTGAATTAGCTGGAATTAAAGCAAGTAATTTCTTGTTGTATTGCTACCACTGAAAATTAAATCATTCGGGGTGAACTCCAAAGGAAAAGCTTTTTCTTATTGTGGATGAATTTAACCAAGATTATCTTTATTGACTATTCAGCATGTTCTTAAGTTGTGTCATTTTAAGAAAGAAAAATGTATAGTGATTTATTCTGAAACGTTTGTATTAGAAGGTTTTAAATAATTTACTTTTTCCATTGAAATGCCTCAGCAAATTCTCTAATTTTATTCATCTTTTAGGTGTTAATAATTTAAACAAAGATCATATAAATAGATCCATACAACATACACCATGTTCACCATTTCTCAAATTTTAGTTAGCAGACAAGGAAGCACAAATTTTTTTCTTATTTACTAGAAACTATATAAAAGGATGACAAAATTCATCAACTGGATTTTGTCAGGACATGACATAAAATAGGCTTTAATGAAGTCCATGTACCTCTGAAAGCCCAGAGACTATGAAGCGGAAGCCAGCCACATGGTCTACGTATTGCGCACCCTTATTGCAGCTGAGGTGCTTGGAGCACACTGAACTCTTTCTGCTCATACAAGTGGTCAAAGGAAAGGCGTAAATAAGCTGAAATTATGACTGCCCAACCCAATGCAAAAGGAAATGTTCCTGAGATATATGAAGTTGGGTGGAAAGGGAGCTGAGCTTCTTCTCACGAGTTCTCAGCAGGAGTTAGCAAGAAGACAAGAAATCCATGTTATGGAAGGGGCAACTTTAGCCTCTGTGAGGCCAAGCAGTGCAAATTTTACAGGTGATTACAGAGCTGTGCAGGGCACTGCCAGGTCCAGGGCCTCTGAATGAAGGAGAACAACACACTGGAGAGGGCAGTCTGGGAGAATGTAATGACAATAGCAGCCCTAGTCCTACGTTTGTGAGAGGAAACAAGAAGATTACCTCAGAAAATAAATATTACTTAAGCTATTGACTTAAGAAAGGAAAGTTAATGCCTAGGCATCATGCCTAAGTGTAAGAGATTTATCCTTCTCTTAGAACTGTGCTGATTCTGCCAGAAGTTCTGTATTAGTGCATGAGGTTCTCCTGTGGGACTGCTCCACCATCTGGCTCAGCCTATTGTTCCGGGGCTTCCAAGGCCATGTTGAAGTGTGTGACCCCCACTCTGTGCAGCTCCGTGTGCAGTTATTTACATGGTTACACGTGTGCATGTGCTGTTTATTGAGGAGAGCTGAGGTTTATGACATGTCAGCAATGCCCTGCAGGCCGTAGTGAGTGTTCACAAGGCTTCCAACCCAAGGCACAATGGTTCCCCTTATAAACTAAATCCCCAGTCAATATATGTTTTATTACATTCTCAAAGAATGCATTTTCCTCTCCAAATCTGGTTCACTTTCACTTACTGTCTGCTGAAACATCTCTTTTCTGTAATTCAGGGGGACTTACAAGACCCGTGGCCAGTAGAAGGACTCTAATGAAATCCATCTTGGGTAGAGAGGGAGACGCTGTTGCCGTGGTCTTTTTCCCAGTTACAGTGGTGTAAGCAAGAGTGGGTATGGCTGGAGATCCATCCTGAAACAGGCCACCATGAGAGCTGCAGGTCCCTGTGTGGAAAGACAGACTTGGCAGAGGTGAACTTGTCTGGAGGACTGAAAGGTGCTGAGGGGGTTCTCTGTGTGGGTGGGAATTGCACTAATTCTCAAGATGAATCTCATCAGTGCTTTGCTGTGCTTGGTGATAAATGTTAAAGCCAGGGAAGCCTGGAGTGCTGAAGTCTTTCCAGGATAACTGCACATGTTCAGAGTCCGTGGAAATGGTGCAAAAGCTCATGAAACCCAAGTGAAATGGGCAGTCAAGTGGTGCCAGGTGCTGGGGACAGATTTTCTCCTCACATGTGCCAGTGACTCCAATAAAGCCCCAACCCATCCTCTACCTGTGAGATCTTGGCCATACATACCCAACAAAGAAACATGTTTTGTTAGCTTTCCCTGGACCTCGTTCTGTGACCTTAGGGCTCACTGGTGCAGTGAATCTGCAGGAGGTGAGGATGTTCAGCAGCCCCCTAAGCTGGGAATTTAGCCTGGAAATCCAAGGGCCTTTCCTCTCCTGACACAGGTGCTTTCAGCCACACATAATTTTTCTCTAATTATTTACAGTTTAGCTGGAGTCAAGTTGTTACTCCACTCCACAAGACAGAGTCCTGGGGACATAGTTGCTTACGGAGGATTTATCCCTCCAGGTACAGACTCATTGGGGTGGCCCTTTGGAGGTTTGCACAAGTCATGTCCATATCCAGTGCATCCTTGAGACATTCAGGCAGCACTTTTCTTTCAGCTTGAAACCAGTGGAATATGAACATCATGGAGAGCCAGGGTGTATGAACATCATGCACAGCCAGGATGGGAGCGTGCTAATGATCTGTGTGTGCATGTGTGTGCAGGCTGGGAAAGCATCGCTCCATCATCCCCAGATGGCTGTGAGGGGAGTAACCACAGCACTGCAGAGATCCTCTTAACGCTGTGGGCTGGGGCTTTACAAGCAAAATAAAACCCCAGTGAAAACAAACAGCCCTCAGGCTAATGATCTGCTGCTCCTGTTTTGTGAATGGGGATGTGGGACAAGGATGCTGGGGAAAGGCGGGGTGGATATGGAGCTGTTTAGCATGCTCGGTAGCTGGGGCTCTCTCTCCTATCATGGCTCAGTCAAGCACAACCTCAGGTTTCAACAGCTGGTTACCCACATCCATTCCAGGGTTTATTTTACTATGTTTTATTTTTATTGTTATTGTTGTTTTGTAACCAGGAGGGCTGCAGTGGTTTCCAGCATGCTACATCTCTGCAGACCTCGTGAGCCTCTCCTGTATGAAGTGGGAAAGCAGGAGAAAGACATGTTTGAAATGAAAACAAAATAGAAGAAAAAAAAAAAAAAGGAGAGTGCTGGTATTTGCTGAGGAATTCTCCCCACAATGCTGAAGTTGCATAAGTGCCGTCTTTGTTTCCATCAAAAATCTGCTTTTTGGGTTGAAACAAGGCCACCACTAACAAGGCCAGGAAAGAAATTCCTAATGGTTTGAAGTGAATTTAAGATTTTGATGGAGCATTTGATTCTGGGTACGGTTCATGTAGCTGAAGAAACAGAAATGCAGCCCCTCCACATCAGCCAATACATACACAAATGCTGCAGCACAGACCCAGCCAGGCACCCTCGCCACATGGCTGATGGGCTTGAAGGGGAACCCTACTCCTCTGTGAACAGGGGAAATGATGAAGTGACAGACAAAGGAACTCAAAGGGAATGACACCAGGTATTTTGCAGCATTTGGGATGGATTTTATGGTGAGATGGATTGATTACAGGCGCTGTTATTGGGCCATACAAATCCTCACTGCCAGTGAACCAGCCCAGACTGAGTTTGGCTTAGATAGTGCATTATAGAATCTGAAGTTTGTATGGGCTGTGTTTTTCCAACTCTTAAATTCATGAAATTAAATCATATTTTTCCCCTCTTAAATTCCTTCGTTTCCTTGGTGAGCTCCTGAAACATTCTCATTTTCCTCTTTTAACATCCAGCACACTGAGAAGTAGGTCATGAACAGTGGGGCAGCCTGTCCCAGTGAATGTGATGGTTTTCCTGGTGTACTCCTGTCTCAGAGCACCTTTCTGACATTCCAGGAGAGAAGCAGGTGAGACTGCCACAAAACACAAGTGCTGTGTCACACACATCCGCTGTTCAGCCTCAATCTTCTCTAGCTGTGGGTCCATCCTGCACCCACCCTTCCCATGAGCAAACCACATCCCTCATTAACCCACAGCTGCTTCCCAGAAATGGGAATGTTGCCGCTATCACGGTGTTAGTCCGTAAGAACTGGTTCAGATCCCACCCAGCCATCAGACAGGGTTGGTGGTGAATATTCAGCGTGCAGTGCAGTGACCTTTTCCCACGTGTTTCTGGCTGGTTCGGGGCAGAGAGGCATTGTGAGAACTTCCTGAGTTGGAGGCTACATCTGCAACAGATGGGTCGGGCCACTCCCAACAGTACAAAACACTAGACAACTTCATCCTGAAGAGTCTCTGATAGCCCAGGTCGGCTTTCCCAGCAGCTGCTAGTGAAATTACACCACCTGAAAGCAATGAAACCCGAAAGGAAAGAATGGAGAGAGAGCAGAAAACCACTATCCATAGCTTTCATAAGCACCTCACCTTTTCTTCCTGTAGCAATAGTTCTTTCTGTCCCAGGTAATTGAATTTGACACATTTTAGCCATGCTAACCTTTGGTTTTCAACACATCTCTCACATTGTGGTCAATTATTTTTTAGCGAGGCGAATACCATCTGCAGTTACGCCGGGGAAAATAAAATCACATGGGCCATCAGTTCCCCTGCTTCAGGCATAAGTTCACGAGAGCTGAGGTCAGGAAAGAATCACACCACTCACAGCAGATGGAGGCTTTGACACCTTCTCCTGTAGCATCTGGAAGCAGCAGCTGCTGGAAGCAGGACAATAACCCTACTGGACCAAATCCTGCTATGATCAAGAACAGGAGGCCTTTCACTCCTGAATATTGTGCTTACCACTCTGTGTTTCTGCCTTGTGAAACTAAGCCTACATGACTGGCGCTGATGATTTTCATTCTTGGCTGCACAGGCAGTTGTAGCAAGAGTTGGTCACACAGGAAATGTGTGGTACAGCCAGAGTTAAGAACCCAGCAGCCCTACCCAGTCATAGGCTGAAGAGCCAAGACCAGCTTTCTGTCACACACACACACACACAAAGAGGTTTTAATGAGAGCATCCCGGAGGGGTTTGCATGGGTAGCAGATGAATGGTGCAATGTGTGTTCCAGTGCATAAATTCCCTGGACCATGGAGCCAGAGAGTGAGGATTTCGTATTGCTTGTGATTTGCTGAGGCAAGTTGTGGATGCCCCACCCCTGGGAGTGTTCAAAGCCAGGTTGGATGGGGCTTTGAGCAACCTGGTCTAGTGGAAGGTGTCCCTGCCCGTGGTAGGGGGTGTTGGAACTAGCATGATCTTTAGGGTCCCTTCCAACTCAAACCATTCTGTGGTTTTATGATTCTAAGCTTTGTGCAAATTTCTGCCTCAGTTTCCCCACCTAATAAAAATCCTGATGGTTTTACCTTTCTGTTACTCAGTAGATTGAGATCTCTAGTTGAAAGCTACTGAAGTTGGTTATGTTGGAACTTTCCTCTAAGGGTGCCATGTTGTGATTTCCTTGGTTTATTGCAAGGAAGGAAACATGCCTCTTCCTCTCCTGTCTTTGTGTCCTGACAGGTTGTGCCGTGGCCAGGAGGAGCACCATTGCACCCTCAGCCACACCAGAGGCTTTTCCTCTTGGAGAAAGCCAGGTGAACTGGTGAGGTTCTGCCTGCCTCTAATGACTGCCCTTGGATGACATTGGCAGATTTCCTTCCCCTAATCACATAGAAGGGATTTGACAGTCTGTAGTACAGATTTACAAGAACACAAGCTTGGAGGGAATTTTATGGATGAAATAAATCTCTTTAAAGGAATGCCAAGATTCTAGGACACTTGAGATTTGGGGTTTGAGCGGGTATATATTTGTTTGTATATATTTATATAGTTCTCTGTTTCCACATGTCTCCCTCTGTGGAATAGTAATGATCCTGCAGATTCCCTGCTCTCATGACCACCATGAAATGTTGATGCATTAAACTGCCTGATCAAGACGCTGATGCCCTCCATCTTCTCCTCTGGGGAACCTGGAGTTAATGGGGCAGCCAGCTGGTGTGCTGGTGTGAAGCCATTGCTTCCCCACAGAGAGAACGTTACAGGCCTAACGAGCATCCAGCAGCAGAACGCAGATCTAAGAGCTTCTGGGTGGTAATATTAACACTTGGATAATGGCTTAGAGGAAAGCTCTAAGTCCTCTTGGACCTGGCTTCTGCCTGGTTGAGAAACCGCGGAGCTCAGATGAACGTTGTTCCAGCTGGAACGGAGCCTCCGAAACGCTCTGTCCTGGAGAGAGGGACCGGCAAAGGAGGGAAGTGAACACAAACAGGGAAGGCAAGATGGAAATAGCATAAGGCTCAAAGAGAGGCTTGAACCTCTTTTCCTCTCTGGATGCTGCTGAGCCACCCCTTCCACCTTGAGCTGTTCTCAGGAGGAAATGAGAGGGAATCCAAAGCTGCGCTTGTGTCTTCCCAAAATTTCCCAAAGGACATCTCCTCAGTTACACACACAAAGACACACATGCAGATTTCCAGATCCCTGTCTTGCACGCTTCACATGTTCAGGAATGTCTTTCAGAGTCGTGCTGTCAGCATTTCCAACAAAGCCAGTTAATATTCCCGTGCTTGCCAAGCAGTGCGTGGATACAGCTTGGAGAACACGTTTTTGTTTAAACAGCAAAACAAGCGAATAGGTTCCCCACTCCTTCCCTCCTCCTGTCTGCCATTCAGATGGACTCCTAGTCCTCGGGTATTATTCCTGGCTGAGAGGGAAAGTTTATGAGTCCCTTGTTACTGCTCTTGGCAGCTCATCACACTGTTCCTGTAATACTGCAGCGCAGGTCTGGCCGGGGAGCAAAGCGCAAAAGAGGATGGGAATTTGGGAGAACCAAGAAATGCTTCAGGTCAGGAGCAGCATGCCATGGGGGAAGATGGAAACATAGGTGTGGTGTACAGATGAGCTCCTTCAAGCCTCCAATTCGTGCCCTGAGCTGGGGAGAGAGGCACAGAGCAGGGAGAAGTCAGCAGTCACTTCATGGAGTGTTTTGCCCAGATAAACCTCTTTATAAACCTCATTCGGAGTATATCCATTTTCAAATGTGGAAGTCCCTGCAAAAAAACCAACTAACCAAACAAAAACCCCAAATAAATCCAAGACAGGAGGCAAATTGTTGTCTCCTCTACAGGACTTGAAGTGCTATGCCTTAAGCACAGCCAAGGAAAACCAGGTTTGACCTTGGTGAGATCTTTTCTAGGACTAGGGTGGGAATAGATTGGGCAAGATGCGGTGCTTCCACTGTGAGAGATTTTTCAGGGGAGATTAGGCAGGCATCTGTCAAGAGCTGGCTTCTTTCTGTGTTTCCATATTAGATGTAAAGATACCTCTGCATTACAGATCCCAGCAGACTAAACTCTCAGCTGCCAGCACACATCATGGGCATGGCTCCCACAATAGCAGGAGACTGTTCAGGTGATACACTCCTAAATAGTCCTAAGGCACCGTTCTCCAGCATGCTGGAGGGTTTCTCTGGGATGGGGTGGAGGGAGGTCGCTGTATCTGAGCACTTACACCATGCACACCAGTGAGACACAGATTTCCTATACTCAGCCTGCAGCACTGATCTAGGCTGCTCAAACTCTCCTCTGCCACTGTTACAGCTTCTGGTGTTGCTGCAGAAAGCCTGGAGTGAAAATAACCTCTAGACCTTTGTGTGCATTAGCACGGGAGAGGAAATTCTTCCTGATCCTGAACACATCTGAAGTCCTGAAACAGAAGGGTTTATTATTTCCATTCCCTGCAGTCAGGGCCAGGATTAAGACAGAGTATGTTAGAGTTAATCCAAATAACCCCATTCTCCTCAGCCCCATGAAAGGTGAGAAGGAAAACAGGGACACTCATTTGCAAGAGGGGCCATGATGATCATCCAGCCCTGTGCACTGGAGCTGGTTTAACATGTGCTTTCTTGAGAAGGGACCTGCTCCCCAGATTTATTTTTTGATGTTAAATACACAGGACAGTAACTCCCTGACCATTCAGATTAGCTGCATGTTTCATGAATAATGCAGACTTGAGACATTTTCTCCCAAAGTGTTCGTCTGTGTAGTCGATGAGTCATCCTGTCTTTAACTGGCATAACCCAAAATCATTCCTGTGATTGCTCCTGTGAAGAATTTGGGCTGACTTTTGTGCCCGTTATGTACATGGAGTTTCTACTTTGGATAACACAAATGAGAACAGAATACTGCAGTGTGGGGCAATCACTAAATTTTGGAAGTGTTGCCAGCAGAGGTCTTAAAATTTCAGCTTTCTACCACCCATATCTCTCTTCGGTGTCTTTGGGAAGGATGCCTGACATCCCGAACGTCTGTTTTATAAGGGAGGTTTGCCTGGGAATAATCCTGTGAACTTGTGGAGCTTTCATGGTAATTAATTTTAATACAAGCACCCCTGTGTATTTGCAGAGCTGTAAAAATATGGTCAGATCAAAAGCATTTGCTTTTGCCTTTGGATGAACGCTGAGGACAGCACATGTGGGGTGTGCTCTGTGCAATACATGCTCCTTGAATAAGACACATCAGAATAGTGAGTAGTAAAAGGAACAGCTTCTCCCCTCCGAATTTTACTCCCATGTATATGGAGTGGTTTCACTTGTGCTCATGAACCAAGGATGGGGCATGAACAGTTAATCCTTCCTTCCTTCCTTCCTTCCTCCCTCTCTCCCTCCCTCCCTCGCTCTGTCCCTCCCACCCTCCTTCTTTCTGGAGGAAGTTTTACCTCCTGTTCCATGTTCATCTTTCTGGGGCAGGACCATGGCATCCAGGACTGGCAGAGATTTGCTCCATCACTGCATTCAGACTCCTGCTTTCTTCAGGCAGCAGACTAATTACTTTTTTCGTAATGGCTATTTTAGTTGTTATTATTACCATTTAAGCATGTGTGATATATAATTATGCAATTAGGATAGCAATGACATTTATAACAGACACTATAACACTGCCATCTCCCCTTCCACACCTGGTTGAGAGAAATGAGGCAGGTCCTGCATGAGAGAGGAGGGAAAGAACAGACCTGGCTCTCTTCCCCTTTCTCTGCGAAGTCCTGTGTTGCAGACACCTCTGGCTGAGCTTGGATTTTCCACCCTAAATCCCATTAAGCCCCTGATCCCTCTAGCAGGGAGCAGTGGTGACACCGTATCCCGAGGCAGCGGAGTGGCAGCTGGGAGCTTCAGGCCTGGGGTGTTGAATCAAAGCTTTCTCTGCGAGTGTAGGTAATCCAAAATGGCACCATTCCCTTTTGTTCACCAACAGGCCTGAGGAAGCCAAAGCTCAATTTTTTCACTGGACGAAGTTTAGAAAGAACTAATAATAGACATGCTAATAACACATCTGGACACTATGTCATGATTTAAGAGACTGAATGCCTTTGGAGTGGGGCTCTTGGCCATGTGAAAATTTCTCTGTTGCCTTTCTCTTTTTGAAGGATAGTTTATGCATTTGAAATAAAAATTAAAATGCTTCCTGCTAGGAAAGAGGAGTGCAGAAACCACAAGAATCCCAGCAGCTCATCCTTCCCTTCACTGCAGCAGTGGGTGGTTGTCTCTTAAAACCTCAAATCTCGCTTGGGGCTGGGAGGAGGATTTAAAGCCATCTCTGGAGAAAGACACGTCCATGCTACCACCCTCACTTAGGAGGTTGTTTGAGGGCATTTCTGAATGAAGACCCAAATCCTGCATTACTGGAACTCCATAAGAAGGTGGGGGCGTTGTGCTTGAATCGTTTGTTGTTCCTACACATGCCGATGGCCTTCACCTCCCAGATAAAGGTCACTCTAGCAGCCACATATCACACATGCCCATTTACATTCAGGCCGCTTGGGGAAGACAGATCATGTTAGGCTAAATTTGCAAATGTCTGAAATTATTTCTTCAGGAAATTCAGTTGTTCCAAAGACAAGGCTTAGACGCTGGAGGAGACCTCACCTTAGTGTGGACGGGGAGTGGGGTGGGACTGACATTTCAGGCTCCTTTGCACTGGTAGCCAGGCTTCTTGTCTTCAAAAAATTCCTTGGGAACTGTGATGGAGTATCTGATGGAAGACTGGCATATTCTATGTCTCCAAAAATCTTTCCATCCCACAAGATACCCTTAGCCAACACCACTTCCCGACTCCTGATGGGTCCCTGGGTGGGAGGGATGTCTGTCCAGACAGCTATGCTGCACGTGGGTGTATTTGATGTGCTGCCACCGAGTGCCTTCTGATCAGGAGCCAGCTGGGGATCTATAGAGTAGTTTTGGCTTTCTTTTCTAAGACATCATTAACAAAAGGTCTGCCTGGTGCTAGAGCTGGACCTTGCCTCCAGCTGGATGTGGGAGAAAGGAAAAACACAGGTGATGATGGTGGCAAGACAGAAGTTATTTCAGGACAGACTTGTCTTGGAGCAACTTGTCTCCCTGAAATATGTAAGGGGAGAAGAGCTGCTTGGCAGCTACCGGCGCAGCAGAGGCTGGGACTGGAAGTCTCGCTCAGGCTGCAGCCAGGCTGGCTGGAGATGATCCATCTGTAGGACAAAGGTGGAAATCCCCTCTGCATCCCAGCTCAGTTCAGCATGGAAGGCATTTCCAGAGGTCTGCAGTCCAGTCCGTCAGTGAGAACGGGACAGCTTTGAAGTTAGAACCCCTCTGTGTATTCCCAGGAGTGTCTGAGTTCCTTGCAGGCCAAGTGAGCTGTGGATGTGTGCTCACTCCATGTATTTGGAGAACGATGGCTTTGGGAGTGCTCTAAGGCATGGCAGGGCTGGCCAGGCCCTGCACTGTCCAGCAGCGTGGCCGTGCATCTGCGAGGAGGTCACTGGGCTGGAGCAGCTGCAGCTGGAAGGGAATGAGTAAGCACAGTGCCCTCCAGGGACTCCAGCACAGACAGTAAATGTGGAAGGGGAAAAGAGAAGTCAAGTTAACATGCACAAAATCCACAAGAGAGCTGGGAGCAGAAAAAAAACCAGTTTTTTGGAGTTGTGGGTCAGGAATTACCCATTTGGCGAGGCTGCCTCTTCAGTGTGTCATGTTCTGGCCGTGCTGTTCTGCACGAGCCGTGCTCTGATGGTCAGCTTCCCCAGGCCCAGCTGTGTTTCAACACACAGCTTGATGGCTTCAGTCAGTGGGCCTCCAGGGAAAAGGGAGGCACTTCTGCTGGAGAAAACCCATCTTACGCTCCAGAAGATTCTTCCTTTTCTTTAGGAAGAGGCTGACAAGGTTGAACAAAGAAGATGGGAGGCATGGGAGAAATTTATCGAGAGCAGCGCTGGCTGGGGCTCAGTGGAAGTGGTTCTGACTCTGGCCAGGCACAGGTACATTGACTTGACCTCCTGTGCCTCAGTTTCCCCATCTCTGAAAGTACCTCCCAGATGAGTTCATGTTCTCTCATGTTGTGCTGGGGCCTCACATTTTGTGGAATTCAGGACCCCTCACCTCCCCTGCAGTCCCCTGCTGGCCCTGGGCAGCAGAGGCAGGGGAAGATCTCATAAATTTTGGTGTTGGTGTTGACTTACACTCGTTGGTTCAGCTGTCAGATAGAGATTGGCAGCAACACAGATAAATGAAGGTGAGTTTTGTCGGGAGTTTTCCTCCATGAGGAATGACTTTGTGCTAGGAGACAGAGCATGGAGAGGAGAGGGTGCAGCAGAAGCGATCAGCATTCCTGCAGGTGGAAAGGAGAGGACGCATTTCTCCTTGTCAGTGCTGTGCTGGCCGTCTTGGGGAGGGAAAATCGATGCCATTTCCAGCAGAGCCAGCTTGTTGCTTTTCCATAGTGGAGACAAACCACAATGCACACATTTTGCCAGGCTGGCACCCTCTGGCCAGAGCAAGAACCATTTTTGCTGGAAGCACTTCCCTCATCCCTGCATGCTTTTGCTGTTTCCTTATGCACAGGTGACGCCTGGAACTAGGTGGGGTGGCAGCAATCAGAAGAGAAAGTCCCTTCTCCCTGAAATCTGATAACATTACCAGCCCCACTGATGGAAAACCTTCAATATTACCATGAGTCTAGAGACATCAAGCACAGGTCACCTACAGGGATTAAAAAATTGAAATACGGGTGGTTCGGGGGTTTTATTTACTTTTCCCTATCTGTGTGCTGTTATTCTGCAATGCCTGTTCTGCCCTGGGAGCACCGAGCAGTGTTCAGAGCAGCCCTTTCTGATGGCTGTGCTGCGAGCAGTGCCCTGAGCAAACACAGAAACCACCAGCACTGCTGGGTGACCCTGGCTGTGCTTGACCCGGTGGCTCGAGATGTCTTTGGTTAAAGTCTGCTATGTGTTAGCAAGTGACTGTTCAAACACAGATGCTGCCTGTGTCAAGGAGGCTTTTTCTCAGAAAGTACAGACAAATATTGATCCTCTATTGAGCCTGGAGAGCAGGCTGGAGCAGCGCAGTGATATGTGATCGGAGCTGAAAGAGGTCCCACAGCACAGGAATTGAGGATACTAAAAGGCCCCTTATTTGCTGATCGGGCAAAGCTTGACGTGTGTGTAATCCCCCTGGCCAGTGTGGTCACGGGGGTTTAGCTTTAACCAATTTCTAATTAAAAGTGTTTACAGATGAGCGCTTTATTTACCCAGCATTAATTATAAAGGGCTTTACTCAAGCGGGGAGCAAACGAGTTTCCTGTCTGCTGCAGCAAACCCCTTGCTGGGAGCTTGCTTTCCCCAGAAGGTCCATAATAAAGTTATTATAACGACAGTCTTTGTGATGGGATCCTGAGCAGATGGGGGCAGGAGAGCTGGGAGCGTTTCCACCACACAGGCGCCCACCCTCACAGGTTTAGGAGCCCTCTGTTTCCATGTTTTCTGCCTGGACTCTTGCCAGCCACCATCCAAGGCCTTGTGGGTCCACAAGTCATTAGTTTAAACCCCGGTGTAATCAGGTATTAAGTTATACATATGTAAAATGAAGGCAGGAGGATATTGGCTGGTTTAAGATGCTCTCTGTGGTTGGAAAAGGGCTGAGTGCACTGGAGGAGCATGGGATCCCAGCTCCGTGTGTGTCCATGATAAACAGCAGCGTGTCTCCCAGCAGCTCGAATGGAACCAAACACTAATTATTATTTAATGTTTATCTGGTTTTATTTTTTTTTATAAACCCAAGCTTTTTTCCTCCACACCATGCTCATTTTGACAAGATTTGTCAGAAGGAAATAAACCAGTTGGGAAATTTTCATTGCAGAGCAATTGTTGTGGTTGGTTCTGAAGAAGAAAAGTTCATTGAAAAATATCAGGTTTAACAAATTATTCCTTTTAAATTATTTTCTATATTTTCTTTGCAGATTTTTTTTCTATACATCTCTTCTAGTAGTATTTCATTGTGTGTTTTAACAGCCTGTAATTCTATACACATTTGTACCAAAAAAACCTTCCAGAACTGCTATTCTTTAGAAATTTTGGTTCCTGGGAATGCAGGCCCCGAGATGTTGACATTTCCCACACAATTTGCTGTTCTGGCAGTTCTAGTGATAGCCACCACTGCGTGCAGATCTGCTAACGGGGTACTTGGGAATAGGTGATAAGGTGGCAAGAGCCAGCTTCAACCTCCTCTCTTCGCAGTGATGTTCACTGGGTCATTAAATAAGGAAGTTTGTTGGACGTTTGTCCCTTAGACTTTTTAGTGCTATTCTTTGGCAAGTTATTTTTTAACTTGAAAAAAAAATTATTTGTTTAAAATTCAAATAAGAAACTCCAGATACTGTAGCCAGGGGTAGGCACAGAGAAAAACCGTATTCTGTGCATTGCTTGTGTACATCTATATTGAATTCAAATTTGTTTTTAAAATAGCTGCCGTGACCTAGTGCCCAGATAATAAAATAGGTATTCCCTTGTGGGTGTAGTGTTGTCAGATGCTTTTCCTTAAAGCACTGAGGAGCCTCAGAGAGCGCCGTTCTGGTGGAGAAGTGTACTCTGTCATGCACAGCACACGCATTGTAGGAGCAGTCTGTAAATCAGACATCTTCTGCCTTGCATTTCTTTCATACCCTGTATAGCATTTTGTTCTTGCCACGACGCAGTACACAGCCTTGCAGTGCCTATGTTTAAGCCCTCTCAGTCTTGCTGCAAAACATCATCCGTGGTAATAATATGGGAAAAGAAGGGAAGGGACCCGGAGCCGTCATGAAGAACCTCATAAATCCGTGCATGCATCGTGGATCATTTGGGCTCACCATCCACCAGCTGCTGTGCTGTGGGCCAGCTCCTCCCAGTGCCTTCCTCTCCCAGGAAGGATGCTCTTGGTGATGATGCCATCCTGGGTGAGGGTGTGGCTCTTCCTTGCTTGCACACATCTCCCTGTGCTGCCCGGGCACACCTGGAGAGAGGAGCTGGCCAGTGGTGGCAGCTCACTGGGAGATGGGGAGCTTTGTCCAGCCTTTACCTGCCTGTGAGTTTGCATAAAGCTGTGTTACTCAGCTTGGCAGTTCCCCAGCATCCTTAGGGTAAAGCTGTGTTCTAGGTTGGTGCCCTGTCTGCAGTGGAGGCTTGGTTAATGCCAAATTAGACTTAGGGGAAATATTTACCTTCAGCTATGATATTGTAAATTATTGAATGCTGCAGAGAAAATTACTGCACGGTCCTTCTAAAAATACCTACTCCTGTCATAGTCGTACAGAGCTTCAAAAGGTTTATTGAGGGGGACTGGGAGATTAATTTCCATTAAATATGCAATTTCCTTATTAAAAAAAAAATTGTAATTTAAATGGTGCTGTAAAATCTAAGGTAAAAATAAAGGGGAATCGCATGAATTTAGGGTATGTGCTCATTGCAAGACTTTCTGGACTTGAACAGCTCCAGAGCTGTCATTTTGCATCTATTGCAAGGCTTTCACCGTTACCTGAGTTGCAGTGAATTGATCACCTCTTCCCAGAGAACTGCCGATTTGGTGAAATGTGCCCCATGAAAAATACCTCCGGCACTCCTGGCAGCAGCAGGAATAACCCACGATGGGTTTGGGAGAGGAGTGCTTACCAGTGGGACTGTGCTGAGCACTAACTCAGCATGGCAAGGGAGCTGTTGCGCCTGGCAGTTTTTCCTCTCCAAAAACCAACCAGCTCTCCATCCCACATGGAAGGCAGGCACTTGTCACTCACAGCTGGGTGAGCTGCTCTGAGCCTCTGGCCATGGCAAGACTGTAAGTGGATGAGCAGAGGTGGTGAGAAGCACGTTTTCTTTAGGCAAGTCCTTGTGGTGTTAGCAACAGAGGATGCTTTATTTTTACATCTCTAGTAGCCAGGCATCTGGGCTTCTTGGAGTGTGAGTGGGGCCTCAAGTCCCCGTGGTGAGCAAAAACCCCCAAACTCTCATCCCACCCACCTCCAGTGGCCTTCTCGTAATTTTAATCTGACGTGGAGGCCCGTTAGCCCATGTGAGCCTGTGGGTCTTAAAGACTTTCCACACCAATTTGCAGGCTGTAAGTAATGGTTTTGTCAGTCCTTGGCTGTGGGACCTCAGTGAAAAAATGTTTCGCAGACAGGCCCATGGTACACCCCAAGCGTGGCCTGAGCCTGGCAGGGTTTCCTCAGCTGCCCTGTGCTGCCTCCCCTTCTCCCTCTCACTCAGTCCGTGGTTTCATTTAAAACGATGGTGAAAGATGTGAAAGAAGATACACACAGCAAGATGTAAACCCCTCCAGTCTGTCAGCATGCCTCAGGGAAAAAAAAACCAACCCCCCACGGGCAGGAGTGTTGTAACCTGAGAGCCGGTGAATGCGGTATCTTCAAAATTAGGGGTTAGCTTTGGTAGGCTAACAGAGAGGCTCGGGTGCTGATCCAAGGTTTTATTAACAGGCACGCTCCCTGACGATGGCAGCACTGAGATCTTGGCCCCAACCCAAATCAGGCTCCCTCCTTCTGTGAAACCAGCTGGAAATTTGAAGAGGTTCATAATGCTTTACATTTTGACAGCACTTCTTCAATTCAGACACCATCTAGGCATTAAAAATTGGACCTCTTGAAATTCTTGCTCTGAGTAAAGCTACATGGCAAATGGGTTTTCCAATTTGTTGAGGTTTTGGGAAGCAAGCAAAAGAAATTTTGTTCCGTGTTGGAACAAAAAAAAAAGCAGAATTGTTTTTGGGTCATTTGAAACATTTTCAATATATTCAAAGCACTTCATTCAGATTTCAACCCCTTATAATGTAATAGAAAGTAGAGTCTATTTTAAAGAAAGTAATTTTGCAGGAAGAAACCGAACTTCTCAGTGGATGTATGGAAACAGACCATTTGAATCTTAAAAAAAATATTTCCCTGAATTTTTCCAGTAAAGAAATATTTTCATAATGACTATGGTTTTATTTTTAAACTGTTTTATTAAAACAAGAGCTTTTCTAAAGAAAACTAGAAATCCAGTGGATACCTGGTGTTACCTCTGTGGATTTCTTGACTTCTCAGGCTGTTCCCCTTCTTATTCAATGTAATTAACATCCACGGCTAAGTGTAATCCCATGGTTTTCCCTGTTTTTCCCCCTGGGAAGCATCCTGCACCCACTACAGTTACAAAGATCTCCTTAAGTTTCTTCTTTTCTCATGGGACAGCTTCAGGCATCACCCTGTGACTGTTGCAATTCCCTGGTTGGCTTCAGAATATTTTGTGATGAAAGTTTAATGAAAACTGATGCATTTTCATGGAAATTTTCCAATTTCGACCAGTTGGTATTTTCTAACAAAGAACATTTTGTCAAAGCCATTCCTGTCCAGTTTTCCTGCCTCCTACCTTGATTAGGTCATTAAAAACCAGAGACACAAGCAACACCTGTATAACTGGATAACAGCATTTCGGTAGTCTAGTACGGGGATGAAATCTGAAAAAGATTAGGAGAAAACAGGGAGATGGCTGTTATTTTTGAATGAGGTGGGGGAACACGTTCCCAGCCCTGAAGACACAAGATCTCCTCTTTCCCGTGGTGTTTCTGTGGGGGCTGCCACATCTCATCAGAGAAATCACCCAGGTTGATGAAATTTGTGAAGCTGCCCAGCGATGGGTCTGCGTTGTGAGTAAAGGCAAATTAGCTGGCAGTGTGTTAGCACATATTTCACTTGTGTCATGGTGCAATAATGAACCTTGTATCAAAGCTTGCAACACCATCTGAGTTTTATATGCCCCATTTCCTACATGTTCTGAACAGTGGAACCAATTTATAATGTAATGATTTTTCCATACATAATTTCTTTCTTATGATTTCCATAACTCGGGAGTTTTTTACTATGAGTACGGCTGAAGGCAGCCTCGTAAAGGATATGAAAAGAGGGCTGGCTAAAGTGTCTCATAAAAAAGTAGCTCGAGCGATTTGCTAGTGGCTCTCTGTGGGTTTGATTGTGCCTTGGATTTTGGGCCATGCCAGGAACCAGCAACCTGCATTCCCAACCGCCTTCACACCGCCAGCCTTTCACACCAGGCTGATTGTGGGCGGGACACGGGGAAGTGGGGACTGCTGGGCCTGCAGGAAAGGGGGATCTTGGCTACCTCTGCTCATTCACTGGCCAACAGGGAGGGATAGAAATTTACTCCCGCTTTAAGCCAATCTGAGGCTGCGTTGATGAAGTGGCTGGGAGAGCTCAGTGCGGAGCCAGAAGTGAGAGTACGTGCCCTGCTCTTCAGCTGGACTCCATCTCCTGTCAGAGTAAAAATAAGCTGTAAAAGCAGCTGGGTCTTAAAATGGGGTTGAAGATGCTATTTGCTCTGTAGCTTCTCTGGGTGCTGTTATCACAGGAGCCAGATTGTCCTTTTTGTGCTGTGGGGTGGGTGGGAGGTGAGAGTACCTGCTCCTGTTCTCTCTGTTCGACATCACTTTGTGAGCATCTTGGGGTTGGTGGGTACAGACCCACCAGTTTTAGACAAGTAAGACGATTTAGCTATAAAGGCTCACCTAGTTTTCAGAGGGCATCCTTTTATCCATGGAGATAACAAATATAGGGAGAAAAAAGAAAGGGAAACCTCAAAATTTTCATCTCAGCCATTTCAAGACAAAATCCTTCCAGTTTTTGTTTCCAGTTTAGGTGGAGTTTTAATTTAAGCAAGTTTAAAAAATGAAAGCTTTCAACACTGAAGTGCTTAATTTTAGGCTTGAACAAAAAGTCTAGTTTGGCCCCAGTGAAAATTTTGTCTTTATTTCTTTGCAGGTGTTTGATTAGCTGATGCTAATCAAGGTCTTTTGCCTGATCTCTCCATCCTTGTGCAGGAGGATGCTGAGGAATTAAGTGGAAGAGGGGAGAGGCAGATAGGGAACACCTGGCCTAAGAAACACCAGTTTTATAAAACTCTGACATTACTTCATATCATATGTCTTTCATATCTTTGCCTGTCTCCCACCGAGGTCAGCCTGAGAGTTTACTTTTCTTCTCTCTTTCTTTGTGTGACAAGCATCCCTACATACATTTAGGCTGAAAAAAAAAGTTTGAAGTTATTTGTCTGTATAAGTTATTTGAAGTCTGTAAAACTCCCTAGGTCCTGGTGACTGTATATCAAAAGTGTGCCCTGCCAGGGCTGCAATCTGATCATGTCACGGGTAGAAGTTAAGAAACTGTCCATTTAACATGTCAAATGATTCAAGTTTTGCCCACACCAACAAGTATCACAAAAAACAAATTAACATTCTGGCAGACAAGTATGCGTAAATATTGCTTCCCGTTGCTGTCTCCATTTTTTGTTTCCAAAGTTTCCTTTGGAAGAGGGAAGACTTTAATCCAGATTCTAATTATTAGGTTGTTTATTCAGTGAAGGAGAAATTACATGTTGCCAAGGGCCACCTTTTGGGCATGGATGTGGTCACACAGTGATGGTGATGTGCTCTGGAAGCCAGTGGAGCTCCAGGTGTGCCTGAGTGGATCTGGAGCTCAAACAGACCCTGTATGATGGGGGAGTAAAAGCACAACTGCCTTAGAGAAAATACAGGGTCCTAAGTAATGTTCTTTGCACTGTTTAGAGGTGTGGACAGTGTGCCTGTCTAAATCAGGAATTCCCCCTAATTGACACGTCTGCTGGATGCTAATGAGGTTCCTTTTCCTAGAAAAGTATTTTATTTTTATCTGGAGAAATCAGTGTTGCAGGTTCACGACACGTGCCTTCTGTCTCAGCTGGATAAATAGCGTGAATCACTTTCCCCTTTCAAAGCCTCTCAGCCACTCAGCTCCAAATACCCATTTAATCTGACTTTATATGTTAATAAATCACTCAGGATAATTAAGCATTAGCTCCACGTGCCAGCAGAGCGCTGGGAAGGCGAATGGGCTGGTGCAGTCCTGTGTCTTACAAATCCTTTCACACCAGAACCACCTCTCCTGGGGTGCTTGGAGCCTGGCACTGGCGAGTTTGCTGGGGCTAAACTGGGATCGTGTGTAAGCTCAGGACTGGCTGCTGAGTGAAGATGTATCCCCAGGGAATTAGCGATAGCTAATTTGCAGGATGAAGAGCAAGTCCCTCAGTGTGCTGAAGGAGGGAAAGCCCTGGGCTTAAGGTTTGCTGGTCACAGAGGTGCCCGGAGGCCTTGCTGTAGCTCAGGCTTAAGGGTACGGTTGCTCTTTGCTGAACACAGATGAGGTCTGGATAGCTAATCCTGTGTGTCCGGGTTGTGTTTATGCAGAGCCACGCTGGGGCCGTGTGCCTGTGATTCAGAAATTCAGAGCCCCTCCAGCCTGGCTCTGCAGGAGTGCTCAGGAACTGACTGTGTGGGTTTATGTATTCCATAGCTGTCCCAGCCCTGAGTCAAGATGCATTTGCAGAGCCACAGTGAAGGTCTGTAGGACACTGACAGGTTTTTTGAGTTACCTGAGCTGCCCTGATAATGGAGTTTTACCTTCTGTTTTTTAGGGTCCCAGGCAAGCCATGCACACCTTGAGCTCTGGCTGTAGCAGGCAGTTCAGTGTCAAACGCAGCTTGACCTTCTCTCATCCTGCATCTTTGCCACAGGTTTTTGAAAAAGGGCATAACCTGCCCTTGAACTCTGCTTTCCCTGTTAATGAGATGTGATGGCCTGTGCTGTTTAGCACTGGGCAATTGATGATTCATTTTTCAGAGATCCTTTGCACTCTCCTTCACCCTGAGTGTCTGAAGACTCAAGCTGTAACTGTGGCCACAGCAGCCCCTGGATTGGTGCGTGCCTCTTACCTCCTGCCCCAAAAGCTGTGGGTTCAAAGTTGTAGGTAGCTTTTTAGTCTGAAATGCTTTTCTTTGATATCATAATCCCCTCACTCCTACCCCATGCTCTTTGACTTTTCTGTGAGCAGAGATTTATATACAGGAAATGGAGAATATGACATTTTGTTTGTGCCTCTGTGTATGTGTAATATCTTTAATATGAAACTAGTTGCCACTTAATTATACAGGCTAAAGACCTCCATTCAGTGTGTTGTATACAATTTATGAGTCTCAGGTCTCCCAGACACACATTACAGCCATGTGGCAACACCCAGGTGACTAACATTCCTTTTTAATTTAATTTCCTTACATAAATAGCTTCATTAAGGATCAGTTATTTGGGCAGAGAAAATGCTATTTGAATAGGTCAGACTAAGCCACTGAATTTAGGACCCTGCTACTGTTCCTGCTGAGAGCAGCACCAGACCTGGCTGTGTCACCCTCGTGCTCCACTGTTTGCTTTCACCTTCAGACCAGGAATCTCTCCAGCAGAGGTGGACTTACTTTAGACTTAATTCAGTGTGCAACTGGAGTTTTTATAGGAGCAGTACTAGGGAGGAGGTTCTCAGTCTCCTAGTCAAGATCAGCCCTTTTGCCAAGATTTCGAGTTTGTTCATTTGTCTCTCTTTGATAAAAAGAAGTTCCCTGGCTTGTGAAATTCATTCACACAGCACCTAGAAAATCGGTTCCCATCTTTGAATCTCTAGTTTCATATCTGGAAACAAATGGAAATCAATTGCCGAAGTCCCTGGGAAGCTGCATGGGTCACCTCTAGGCACTGCTATCCTGCTTTTCCTAATCATGGGGGGTAGATGCCTTAGGGCTCACGGGACTCGGGTCCCAGGCTTCAGGCATTGAAAAGGAGGGAGAAGCCCTGGAAATGAATGGGGAGGTATCTTTTCATTCCCTACACTCAGATTTGCACTTGCACTGCATTGCTGCTGTCAAAATACTTGCTCAGTCTGCAAAGGCAGATTAGACCAAAATTCCTAACTGATCGTGGAAAAATTATTTTCAGGTTCTTAAATTAGGGATTTTTTCCCTGATACAGTGTTAACTTACCCCTTTCACACGAGCAGAAATATAATTTACATATCAAATTAACATAAAGTTCATTTTCTGAGGTAGCCAAGATTTTTTTCCCCCAGATCTGCCACCACATTGCCAGCCTCCAAACTTCCCACTTCTGCCAAAGCTGCCAAACATTGCCAGAAAGGTGAATATTACTAATAGCTTTGGCATTTCCAGGCTATGTCCACAAGATACCATCAAAAGTATACTCTGGGAACGCGGGAAAACGTGAGGAAAGTTGGACATTTACACGGCTCTGCTCACTTCCCTGACGTTGAGTAAACGTTTGTAAGTGGTATAAACAGTCTTTGTGCAGGACCTGAGCCAAATCCGAACTGTCTGCAGGTAGGACAGAGCACTCTCAGCAGACACACTGTCCCATCAATATCTATTATGTAGAAGCATCTGATTTTTATTACTCTCCGGGTTAGTATGTGGGGCTCCCAGGACTATCGCCCTGAATGTGTGTGCAAGGCGTAGGAATCGCTGCTTCTTAAAGCACTGGCCAAATGTAAATCTTACCAAACCCTTTCAAGATGGGTGGTCTTGCCTTGTTGGACACAGGCTTTTGCTTTTCAGCAGGGAAAGGGTTGAGTGATGATTATCTCTCGCTTTTTCCCATTCCGTTTCTTTTCGTGATAAATAAAAAGAGCCCTGCTCGAAGTGATTGCTTTTTAATGATGCATGTCAGACGTGAAAGCAGTATCGCTCCTGTTTGAAAAGGGCATGTAATGTAACAAGCTGGCTGAGTTTCATTCCCAAATCACCACCATTCCCTCTATCAGCATAGAAATAAATGAGTTCTCATTGCCTGTGGAGGCTGGGGGGCCATACCTTGCTGGATATTACCTCCATGTTCTCTGTGGGGAAAAAAAGGGTTATAAAATAGCAGACACTCCCCCCTCTTTTTTTTTCTGATTGCCAGATGACCTCCGCATAGGAAATATTTGTGATCCCTGAATACATGTCCAAGTAATTAAATTTCTGTGGGGCTCATAACGCCATTAATAACTATGCTCTCCGCCCCCCATGGGGTCTGAGCTCTAGTTTGGGTATTGCTGACCCTAAAGAATAGATTAAGCCATGTGGAGAAGAAAATCCTAGAGGCAGCTGAGCCTGTGAAGAAGCTCTGAGTAGGTGTTTTGTGTTGTCTCATGGTCGTTCGTGGTGGACACCAGTGAGTGAGTCAGTGACCAGTGATAGTCACTGCCAGTCTGTGGTAAGTGGGGATTAAAATGGGTCATTAGGAACTGCTGTGGAGGGCTGTGAAATGCGGCAGCCAAGGGGAGGAGGTGAAGGCTACCCTGGGATGCAGGTGTGGATGGTTAATGCAGGTGTGGATGGTGAGCATATTTATTTTCTCCAGTAACTGCCCTGTGCTGCACGTGGAAGATAAGCCTGGGCTTGGTTTGAACCGTGAGCTATTTGGAGAGCGGGTCATGGAAGATACCCAGTCAAGGAGGCAGAAATGTGCTGTACCCCTTCATCCTTCGCATCCAGTGCACAGCCTCCCAGAAACCAGGATGCTTTGCAGTGCATTATCCAGTCCAATTTGAAATGACCCAAGCGGTGAACCAGCACTTCCCCTGGCAGCTTGTTAGGATGTTTTCTCCTCCTATCCAACTCGTATTTCCCATTTCTTTATTTCAGCTCATTACTTCCTCTTGCCTGGCTGAGGGCAAATGTGCTTCACCACTAAACAGCCCACAGCAACCAGGGCTTCAGTCATGTACCATTAATCCCTGGAGCACAGCACTGCTTGTTCACCCTCTTCTGCATGGTCCAGGAGAGAGTGAATGATTGACACTGGTCGTAAATGCTTATAGTGTTAATTCTTTAATATCTTGCTAATTTTAATTTGCTCTGTTCAGGTTGGGAGGGGTGTGATAACAGTTGCTGGACAGAATACTGCTGCTTATCACTGCTGGAAACATGCCTCTCCTATCGTGGTTTGCACAGCCTCAAGGCATGGAACAAAAATGAAGGCTATTTTCGTATAAATAAACACCAAATTGCAGAGAGTTCTGCATCTTTGGTGGCCAAGAAAAGGGATCTGTGTGCTGGAATCTGCTCCGTGAAGTAGGCATAACCTTTCTCATGCCCCTTATTATATGCAAAGGTTTTGCCTGGCTACTTAAACCCAGCCTCATTTTTAGAGGGCCTTTATGCACTGAAACCCTTTGGCATTTGAGCCTCAGCCTTTGCCAAGCGCTTGGGCAGGTGGAGCATGTGAAGGCCACGGGCTGCCTTACATGAGACAGTGCCTGTTCTCATTTTTGCTCTGCTGGAATGTGCTCAAAAGAAGCCCAGAGAAGGTGGCTGTGTTAGATTCATCTGCTCTCTCAAAACAAATCAGACACTGCTTGCACTAAACCACCTTTTTGGCTAATGTATGTTGTCCTTTAGTTGTGGGAGAGAGTGGAACAGGCTGAATAGTTCAGGTGTTGGTTAAGATAGAGTTGATGGACTAGTGGAAACTGGAGGAATCTCCTTTCAGCTTTTGGTTTGGATTCGTGTTCCTGGGCTGCGTTTTTCAGTCATGGCATTCCTTAGCAGATGGCTCTGAGATGCTGAATTTTCATTTTCACAGTGCTCCCTGCCACACTTGCTGGGCTGATCTTGTCTGCATCGCACTCAAGACCTGGATTTCTGCAGATTCCAAGCCCTGTCAAAACCACCAAACTTGTGCCAGGATTTTGAAGGAGGTGCTTAGAGTTGAGAGTGTTTCTAGGGAGGGCAGTGGTCAGCAGAAAGTTCAGTTCATGATGGTTTGAACTGGTGAGATCTTGATGAGATGCTCAGCTAGATGAGTACCCCTTACATGAGTGGAGAGAGCCCTCCAACAGATTTACAGAGATGAAAACACAAATGAGTTCATGCCTGGCAAGTTGGATAAAGAAATCATTTTTTCTGTCTCTATTTTTGCTTCCAATTTGCAACTAATCATAGATTTCCTTTGTATTTTTTAAAATATCCATTTTTAGCCTAATTGCAGACAATAAATCAAACCCTAAAGTAAGCAAGAACATCTGACTGTCAGCAGTTGCAAGGGGGAGACGTGACAGCAAACTGGCCTGGCTATCCAAGCTTAACATTTTTAAAAAATATGTGGAAAGTGGTGGGATGTGATGAGAGATGAATTCCATGGGTGACCCTGTACTTTGCTTTCCCTTTGAACAGCATCCTGCAAGCACCAGGGTTAAAGAAAACATTATTTAAAAACCAGGCAGGGAAAGAAAGACCCACTGGGCAACCCTGGCTTGTAGCTTACTGGGCTGCAGAACTTCAGGAGGTTATTTTGTCATCTGATTGCTTCAACAACAACTGAAGATGGTTCGGATTGGAGAGGATGCTGGGGCTTGTTGCAATCGAGGTACCCCTGACATTGTGGCCACTGATAAATGCGGCAGAATCCAGGAGAAATCTTTGTTCCTGAGCCCAGGTGGCAGTAAATTGTACTTAGCAAAGCCTGCAAACCAGATACCTCCAAACCCGAGGAGGAAGCCATGAAATATTCATGAAGTCTTTCTTATGAAAGAGGCTTATTCATGTGTATGTGTGTATATATATCTATATATATATAAAAATAAAAAAATATATGCGCACACTTTTGAAATCTATTCAAACCAAATAAGACTTTCTTAGTCACCTTGCATAAAATAGGAAAGCAGATGACTTTGGTTCTCCCTCTATTATACAGTCATCAGGAGACTGAAATAGCTCTGGAAAAGGAGCCTCTGGTGCTTTGCCTTCCAAAGGCATGTGCCTTTCTGGGGTTCTGCTGGCGTTTCGGCAGAGCAGCTGCCCTGGGGGAAATCACTTGCTGCTACCTTGATGTAGTAAATCAATCAGCCTTTGTAATTTATCACCCTCTTTGCAAAAATAATGAGTAACTGTTCAAATGTATCAAGGGATGAAGCTTTTAAATACCCTGCGAATGGCAGTGGAGAAGGCCAGGCTGTGACCATGCACTTGCTGCCAGCGTCTCTGCCCTCTCCTGTATGCCATGGGAGCATTGTTCCCTTCTCATCCTGTCCTGCCCACGCTAGGGATGTTTTGTAAATCAGACTGGTGACCCCAGGATGGCTGGGGAATCCAACAGAAAGTGCATCCCTACGTAGTGGGCCCAAACCATGCAAAAAACAGTTTAAGTTCCTTTGCCAAGAACTTAAACTCAGAGACAGCATCTTCTGTGCTTGTCGTGCCTATACTCCATCTGTCAGTAAATACTTTAACTTTTTCACCATCATAAAGTCGTTTCTGGAATCAAGGAAGGGGAGAGAGGAGTCTGCAAATAATATCCTGCAATATAATGTAAATGATGTAATGTAAATAATAAGATTATTGTAGGAGTTTTGCTTGGTGCCAGAAAATAGCTTTAAATTAGACTTGCACTTGTCTTTTGAAGCAAAATCATGGAATTTAGAAAACAGCCTTTTATTCTTATCCATCTGAAGACATAGGAGAATCTTTGTGGTTACATTTGCCAAAGTGGCTTTGTCATTTTCTTTTCTGAGAAACTTCTCAGAAAAGCTGCTGAATGCTGTCCACATATTATGACAGTGACAGAAACAGTAAATTAGGAAGTGAAATCGCTGGTGCGATTACTTTAATAGAGAAGAAACGGCTTATTTTATTTCTGTTCGATTCCTCTGAGAAATTCTGTCCTGCTCCGTTCTTTTATTCCCAAAATGTCAGGTACCAGAATAACCAAAGTGTTTTAGCCACATGTATCAACATTTTCCTTCTTTGTCACAAGTGTAAGGGTCTATTCTCCCAATATGGCATCGTTCTGGACTGGCACAGGTTGCCCTTTGCACCTTTGTGAGTGGTGGAGAACTGTGCACGGGGGAGAAGAGAGAAGGAGCTTCTTCTCAGAGAGCTCGGCAGGGCAATTTGCCATGGCCCCACTTAGCTGAATTTCTTTTTAATCTTCTGCGTTTCTTTCTGCCCCCTGCCTTCATAGGCCTCAGCTGGTAAATACTTGAGGAGTTGTTTTAATATGTGCTAGCCAGAGATATGTCAAGTTGCTCTCTAATTAATATATAGTAAATTCTGCGGGAAGAAACCGTTCCTCGGTGCGTTTGATGCAAGTTCACACAGAACTTTCAGTTCCCATGGGAGCTGCCCTGCTCGCTGCAGAGACGTCTGGGCTGCGCTGGTCATTTTGTTCCCCTCCCTAATCCATGGCCAGGGAGAGGGAGCAGAAAGCTGCCTGCTGCAGTGAGAATATGGGCAGAGCTGCCAGCTGGGGTCTCTCCTGGCTCAGGTTAGCTGTGTCAAATCCTGCGGCTTGTCGCAGAGTCTGCTGGCACAGCTCGTGGGGTTAATGCTTTTATCTTGTTTTCCAGAGAAAGGTCCCTGGAATGGTGGTGTCGGGTCAGGCTTGGTGAGGTTGTGAAGGTCTCTGGCAGATGGAGGAGGTCCTGGTGCTTTCTGGGGTCGGGGAGCAGAGCTGGCACACAGATGTGCAGTGGAGCCTTGTACCAGTCCCTGGCCCAAATCAGAAAGGGGTTTTAGTTTAGGCAGAATTATTCAGTTTCAAGAAATCCAGAATGCTTGTTCCCAGTGTTTTAAAACCACACCTTCCCCCAAAGCTAAACCAAATGCTACCAAAGTTCTATCAGATGGAGATGCTTTCCATGCAGTATCCATTTCAGTGGGAAGTAATCTGTTCCTTTTTACTTTTTTGTTGCTGCTGGCAGAAAAAGGTTTTGAATGAAGAATATGGAGCTCCCATAATGTGCAACCTGACTTGGATGTGTCTACACAGAATTGAAGAAGACCAGGATCAGGGAAGAGCATAGTAAACTGAATTTGTGAAGTAAATTCTTTGCCTCACCAGATGGGATCTGAGCTTTAAGGATCATGCTTGATGTGGCTTCAGGAGTGAATTTCCTTGCACACCTCCTCATTAGCTGCCATCAGGTACTTAGGCAGGGCTCTCAATGGCCATGGTGATTTCCTTTCCCTCCCCAGGTATTCTTCCAGTCGCATTCCAGTCCACAGCCTTAATATCTTCATCATGTTTTATCTGTGGCCAAGTTTGGCAGCCAAACATTCGCTCTCACCTGCTTCTTCATTTGTTTCACGTGCACTCCTTTTGCAGAGAAAATATCACTGGCATAAGCAGTGCGTGACATCATCGTGCCTGGGGTCTGTTTATTTATCCTTTCATCACCTAGTAAGTATCTAGGACAAACAGTATTGAACTGGAACTGGTATACGTACCTTTCATAACCTCTTCATTTTCTTTCGATGCCCCAGCCTTGGCTGTATTTAACATGAAGCTCTGGGAACTGCATTCATAAACCAGATACTCAGCTGTTGTAAGTTACTGTAGCTCCATTACAGTCAGTGATACTGGGCTGATTTATAGTAGCTGACCTGTGCAGGAGCCAAGGAGAACACATATAAATGGCAGACATTCCAATAACTAAATTAAGCATGGGAAAATGCCGGCTAGCTCCTTGGAAAATTTTCCTAACCAGGTCTGTAAGTGCCTGGAACAGGTACCCAGGCGAACTGTTGGAAAGTTTGCCTTTTGTGTGTGTTGCAGTATGGCAGGGATGGAGTGTTTGGAGAGCTAGGAACTACCCAGAAATATATTAACCAGATGCTGCACATGCCTGGGTAGAGCATAGTAATAAAATGACTTCACCGCTGAGAAAAGTGCTCGTACTGAAACCTGGCCAGTTCGTGGGTATTTCTGCCCCGAGTCACAGTATTTGCTACGTGCACCTCTGGGCATTGTTGGGCATAGCTGATGACAGCATAAATACAAGATAAAACTTACCAAACTAGGTCTGGGCAGGGACCTGGCTGGTTCAGCTCCCAGTGGCCAGAAGCACATATCTAGGCAGATACACAGACATTGTCCACATCCCCACCCACCCTCAGATGAAGGCCATGCTTGTGCTACATAAGGCTGGATGGGTTTCTCCTGAGATCTGACAGTTAAGATAATCTGTTTGCTCAGCCTCCCAGCCCGTGCTGGCACTGTGCTCCACCACTGCACTGTGGGGTTGTGTTCAGCTGTCCGTGTGTTCCGTGTCCAGTGGTGTTCCAGCGTTCCAACGGTGGCAGCCCTCTGGCACATCCCACAGCTCAGCGGTCATTCCGTGGCATGAGGTAAAGGCACACTTGTTTTGTCCATCTCACACATCCTCAGGCTGCTGCAGTTTCTGCTGTTGTTTGAAATTAATGCAAATTCAGAATTCACTCGTGCTGAACTCTGTATGTTGTATTCCAACATCACGCAAGTAGATGTTGGAATTGGAGGCAGAAAATGGTGGGAGGATGCCTGAAGGTGATTCTTGCCTGGGCTCTGCCTCATGCCAGCAGCTATTGCTTCCATCAGGATCCTTGCCATAGTCACTACCTCGCCGCGTGTTTGAACCATTCAGTGTGGGATCTCTGCTCGTGTGTCATCATCCATCCTGCCATGAGGAATTTCAGTGCTGGGAATTTCTCATACTGGTCACTTGTGTGCCTGAAGTGTATCCCAGGAGCTCTGCCAGGCTCTCCTGCTGCTTCATCACAACCTCCCAGGGTTTCTTGAAGGAGCACAACTTCTTTGGTGCCAGCACTAAACACCCAGTATTAAGAGGAGGACTTGAGGGGTTTGTTCAGCGTTCCTCATTGAAATGTCTGCTGATGCCCAGACACGGTGCAGAGCGCCTTCAAAGCTCTGAACCCACCAGGACTCAGCCTGACGAGCAGCACATGCACGTCCAGCCCCTCAGGCTGCTGTGTAATTAGTAAATGAGGCTGACCAGTAGCACTACGCAGGGGTGTTCACCTGGCCTTGCTCCCCACCGGTGTGGCTTGTTCCAGGGACACTCCATTTTTCATTCCTGCTCTCGGCTGGGCAGCGCACAGGCAAGTTCTGGAATAACAAACAGTGAAAAAGGACTGGGATTTGTGAGCTTTAAGAAGTAAGGCAGAGAATAAAACATGGCCCATTGACCTGCCAGAAAAGATACATGGAAGACATAGGAATGACTTCTAAACCACCCTGCTAGAACATGAGAATTTTTTTTTTCCTAAACTGATTTCCTTATGAATTATTTTTTTACTGCAAAATAACTAGCAAGAAAAGTATGTTTTAGTTATTCATAGTGACCTTTTAAACTTCCAAGAGAACTGCATATTTTCTGAGGCCCCATGTAGGGCCTATTAATAATTATGCACTCCCACTGAGCTCCATTGATTAGTTTGGGTCCTATTTCACACTGTAAAATGAAAAAAAAAAAAGTCCCTAGTGTTTGTGTATGTTTTTTTCTTTTTATGTTCAGCTCTCCTCGGCTATAGATCAAGCTTTGCTCTTAGCACAGGTTTCGGCCTATGTTGATGTGTTGCTTTGCTGTGGGCCCCAAAAATCAGGGAAGAGGCAAGACTGGATGGCAGAAAAAGGGGGAAAAGGTTTGACCTGTGATCCAGCAGCAACACCAGAGTTCAGCTGGTGAGATAAGACACAATGTGAGTGACAAGACCATGCATTAGTATGCTGGAGCCCCCTCATGCCTACGCTTTCATTTCTGCTAGCAAACATTTCTTTGTGAATAAATCTACTTTCTTGGCAATGCTGTGTTAGTGCTTTAGTTTCATTAAAGAGCCTGGAAACACCCCAGTGGTTCAGGCTGAGATATATAATACTGCTAACACAGATTTGTTTCATAACCCACAAACTATTAAAAATATTAGTGTCCTCTCGGGAGCTGCCTTTCAAGATTCCCTTTCTCTTTCTCACTTTCAGAGCCGGGCTAAGACAGCCAGCAATAATGCAAAGCAAGCTCAATTTATTCAGCTAAAAAAATAGATAACACAGTATTTTACTACTTCTGAGCACTTTCTTCGTCTGAATGTTGCTTTGTGTTGCACTTCTTATCCAATGTAAACAGCCATAAAGGAGAGTTGCTGAGACAACATGTGGACATTTCAAAAGGTAGACTTTACCCGTCCAAAGGGAGATGACTTTTTGTTGGTAGTGAATTTAGTCTGGGACTTTGTAATGGGATATGTTGGTCCCTTCAAGACTGAGCAGGGAGCTCCAAATCCCTTCAGGACTGAACAGATCTGTGTATGTGTTAGGGGTCTTTATTCCACCCAGCTGACAAAGAAAGTAATAACTGAAAGAAAGGTTAATGGTCCCTGGAGGGAACTTGGGAGGTGAGTAGGTCCAACGTCCAAGGTGAGGGCTTTGGGATGTAGGAGAGAAGAAGTCTCCTGGGAGCCACAGCCAACAGAGCTGTGAGTGTGGGAGCAAGGACAGGAGGCTGGCTCCAAAACTCTCTGTTCTGTCAGCCAAGCTTGCTCAGGAAGATGGAGGTGTCAGCAGTTTCTCCTTGGTGGCGAGACCTCTACCAGCTTATGTTTTACTGTCTATGCCAGAGCTGTGTTGTGGGAAAGAGTCTGGAACACTGATGGGGACGATAAGAGGAAGGAAACTCCAGATGGTACATCAGGGTTTGGTGTTGAGTTTTGTTAATGCGCCTTTTGGGGTATTTGTTTGGACTTTGCCACTGGGCATCCAAGGAGGAGATGAGCCAAGGAGGACGAGGAGCCCGGAGCTGTGGGGTGTGGGTGCAGCCTTGCTGTCCAGAGTGTCTGACAGCATCTGAACTGCAGCACGGTCTGTTACAGGTGGACAGAAAAGTCCATATTTCAGGAGCTGACAGTCCAGCCTTTAACTTGGATGTTCAGTTAGGCACAGTGAACATAAGCTGTTGTCTGTCTTCTCAGAGTCAGAATCGGGTGGAAATTGTTTCAAACAGCTCTTCTTACGCAGCTTCTGTTATTAATGTCCATCACAATGGCACCAAGATGTCTCAGCTGCCATCAGAGCCCCCCAGCCCAGTGTCCCCGTCTGGTTTCTGCTGATTGCTCATGTAGCACAGGCTACTTCTATCTAGTTAAGGAAGAGTGGAGGAAAAGCAGGCTCTTTGTTTTACAGAAAGGGGATGAAGCACAAAGAGAAGCAATAACTTGCCCAAAGTCATGCAGGGAGCCACAGACAGAACTGGGAACTGTGATGTAGCTCTCTCTTTCATCCCAGTCAGCATCCTACCCGCAAAATAATCTAGTTTAGTTCTGCTGAAAAAGCAAAATATATAAATATTTGCTTAAATCTACCTACTTTGCATAGCAACCTGATTCATGTAAAAGTTTTTATATAAGATTGGCAAGTCAGCGCTTGAGACTTTTTTTTCTGGGTCGTTTGAAGAAAGTGTGAAGAAACTTCTGAACTGCCGAATCCAAATCTGAACCAAATTTTCCCCACTTTGAACTCTGCTTATTGCAGACTGTAATAACATTCATCCACATTTCACAGGGTATCCTTGCAGATGGGAGGAAATACAGTAGCACTGTTTGACACAGAAGAAATTAGATTTACGTGAAATTCCTTTTCCCTGTGTCCCTCACTTTATTTCCAACAGATCTACAGTTAACAATCAGCAGTGTTTCACTTTCAGACAGTGTGGTTTTGTAAACAGAGGCTAAGGGAGTTTAAAATACTCTCGGAGCACACAGCATACATAACATCCTACCCCGTTCCTTTTGATTTCCCTTTGCGGCACTTGCGTTACAGATGCTGTGCAGAACATGTTAGAGGACAGTGCTTTTATTTGCCATCATTACAAGGAGGAAATATATTTAGAGACATCTGTTCAGGCTCTTTGATTTCAGCTGAATGTAAGACATCTTTGATGAAGGGTTGGTTTTGGAGCCCGGTTGTGTCAGCAGGTGTGCACGTCGGGGGAATATGGCACCGCAACAGGCCCCCAGCCTAATCGGCAGGTGTGGACAGCACGGCTTTACTAGGAGGGGGAATTTCGGCTCTCACCTTGTCAGAGTTACCTTTCCCCAGTGGGAAGTTCAGCTCTGTTGTTTTCACGTGGGGTCAGCTCCAGAGGAACCTCAGTGTGGGGAGTGATCCCGAGTGCTGGAGGTTTCCCCCTGCACGGCAGCGCAGCAGTGCCTCCCCTTGCCACTGGAAGTGTAGGCATCCTTCTTTTGCCACATTCAGAGCCTGAATTAAAGTAGAAAAGTGAAGCATGTTTTTCCTAGGAGCTAGGGTACTATAGGAGGTGCTGCTGAGACTGAGCTGAACGGAATTGTGGGCCTTCTTCCGAAGAAATGGAAGAATTTTCAAAGACGATACTGGAGTTTTGGAGGAGCTGAGAGGGTTTTCGAGTGTAATCCCTGTCTGTTGGCTTTTGGATCCATGCTTGGGTAAAATCTAGGAGCAGTTGGCTTCCTCCTGGGGGCTGAGATACATTCACACATTGGTTTATACTTTGTTTCCAGAATAGCTTCTTACATGATGCCAAGACTTGTAATGGTGAATTGAGTGGGGTTTCTGTGGCCATGAAGGGCTTCTTCTGGCTCTGCTTACGCCCACCTGATCTTTAGGCTGTATTACTGTCAGCTGCTCCCAGTTTAATGGAAAAGGGCAAAGAGAAAGATCTTAGAGATTAAGTACTATATAAATGCAGTTAAAAGCTTTTTTCATTTTACACACTTTTAGTGAATATCTCTTCTAAAAGAAAAAGTCTTAAAGAATTTTTGAAAGTTCTGTAAATATAGGTTTGCATCTTTAATTACCACAGCTAGGAAATACTGTAAGCTTCGTAATTCAGACTTTGCAGTGAGCAGGGATGATCCAGCTCTTCATAAAGCTGTCTTTTAGTCTCTAAAGTGCTAATCTCATATATAGTTGCTTATACAAGCAGGGAAATCCTCAATGAAAATTTATAACCACATTAAACAGTTTCTGGAACACTTCTTTATAAATAATAAATGAAATCCAACACTTCAAAGTATATAAATAAATGTAATATATGTGAAGACAGATAGATAGATACATGTATGTATATATAAGTATTTATGTGTGTATATATGTAAATCAGCAACATTAGAGCAAATCAGTATGGGTTGCAGCATTCCCTGGAAAATCCTCATCAGCAGAATGCCAGGCTGAATTATAGATCAGGAAAGATCCCTGGTGTTCTCTGTGCTAAATGCTTTCCGGTGGAGTGAGTTCATTGACTTTTAGTGTCAATACCAGTGACATACTTGATATAGCTCATTTAAAAAATGCTATCAGAACTTTTCTGGTGATCAGCTGAGTGCTTGACAGTGTAACTTGTTGGGGTTTTCTCTCTTTAACCAAATCTGTCTGTTTGCCGTGGATCCATATTGAACACCCATTGGCCAAACCTAGTATTGTTCTTTCCAAGAGACTTTGGCGGGTGGCCAAAGGATTAGGGATTTTTCAACAAAAGTGCAATATTTTCCATTAGAAAAATCCCCTACGATTTTCTGGGAAACTCTGGTACTTAGCTTCCCATGTATCTTCTCTTTGTCATCATTGTCAGAAACTAACTGGCATTTCTCGCTGACATTTTTAGGAAAGAATATTTATATAGAAGCAATCCAAATAAAAATTTGTCGGCAGAAACGAGTGACATTTACAGTATGATATAGCCCTGACATTTTTATGCCACCAGTGGGAATTTTGCCTGTTTGATGACTGATTCTGTCATTCCTCCATCATCCAAGTAGACCTGTTCAACTCAATACAGCTGCTTAACTAACATCCCCAGTCTCTCTCTGGTGAAACTCATGTCTGGAAAAGAAGGTGAAACGAATCCCAGTGTTGTGGATAATGAGCAGTGGTGTTGACTGACTGCACTGTGATGAACCTCAGTCAGCACCTTGGTTAGAACAGCAAGGTTTGGACTGCTGAGGTGCTACTTCGTATGTAACTGATTATGTCTTCCAATTCAGACGAATAATTACTTCATAATCTCTATGGAATAGGGACAGAGGGTCCTATAGGACATTGTTACTGCAGGCTTGTCAAAGTCCAGCTGTAGAGACTAAACTGCCCTTTATGCCAAGGATTAGCACAGGGCAACGGAGAAGTCAAGATCTAGAGGTGGGTGATGTTGGTCCAAAACAATTCAGAAAAGGTTGAGTTGATGTTCCTTGGCAGGTGCTGAAGTTTGCAGAGCTTTATTTTCATGTTACTCTCAGCAGACAGAATTGTGTGTTCAGGCAAGTGCTTTCAGAAGAATTAGGTTTGCTTCTTTTGACTGGCGTGCGTTCCGGGAAAAAAAAGATGAATAATTTGCAGGTGTCAAACTAGTTAGGGCAGCCAGGTAGGCATCAGAGAGAAGAACCCCTTTCAAGCCAACTTCTAGCAAACCCAACCACTTGGTCCATAAAGCAACCCACAATTCCTAGTATGCTAGATTTTATAGCCCTTAGGAAAAAGAGAAAAACAAACACAGGAAGGGAGGAATGCCGCAGAAACTGTTTTGTTAGAGGGAGGTTGGATTTCTCTTCCAGTGTAGTGTTCTGTATTTTGTTGCTTAGTTTTGACTCTTTTTTTTTTCTCCTTAGGGTAAATGGCACATGTAGCTGGTTTTGTTTTCTACATGGCAGGTAGTAATTAAAATTAGCAATCTGGTAATCACTATCTTGGCCTTGGGCACTGGAAACAGATGTACTAAATAATGCCAAAAGTTGTCTCAAACCACAGGAGGCTGATGTGAGGAGCTGTGCTGAGGCAGCTCTGCTGAATTCAGTGTATCCAGTTGACTCGTGGGAAGGGATGAATCCAAATATGTCAGTCAGTTCTTGTTACCTGCTGTCCCTGGCAGAAGATAACAGGTTGTGTGAACTTTGTCATGACTTGGCCCGAAATCTTGTGAGTAACATCCTGTGATCAAGATCCTGTCCCTGAAATCTGCCCGTGGAGATGAACCGAGCCACCAAGCCACACACAGTGCAAGCCACCTTCTGCTGGTCGTTGTCTTTCATTTTACTCCTCTGCAGTTCTGCAGTGGGTGAGGAACCACTGAGGAGATTTTGTTTCCTTGCGAGAAAGTCTGATTGACATCAGCTTCACCCTCACCGAGGAGAGAGAGTGGAGGAAGAAGTACAAGCCCCACCTTCCCATCCTGCTCAGCATCTTCTCCTTTCTTGAAGAGAAGACAGGGACAGGGAATCAGCCCCAAAACACCTTCAGCAACAGGAATTCACAGTAGCCAGCCTCATACACGTCACCCCTGCAGGAAAGCCTACAAAAGGACCCAAATTTGATGGTCTCCCTGTATTTCTCCTGCTGCTGGATGCATGCAGAGGCTCACGGTGTGGGCTCAGTCTGCACAGGCAGTGGTGGCTGTCGGGAAAACTGCTGTCACCCAGGAATGGCACTGTCCCTCCACCCCCTGCAAGCACTGATGTCCTCCCCACTCCCTTCTCAGGAGCAGGGAGCTGCTCCAGCGAGGCCAGCCGGCACTGATACCAAACTCTGCTTTTTCACTTACTGTGTTCCAGTCCATGAGAGTGGGCATTGGCTGTCAGGCAAATGTGGTCTCAGCGGATTGTGTTTGTGGTGGGGCACTTGGGATTCCTGATTTCTAGTCCTGGTGCTGCCGTTCACTCGGTGTGTGGCCTTGGAAGACTCACATAGCTCTGCAGCACAGCAGTTTTTCCTTCTGTTGGATGGGGAAGTGACACCTGCCAAGCCGCAGCTGGGATAAACAGTAGCGTCCTGCTAAGGAGTAGAACCTCTTACGCTAGCAGCTCAGAGGGAAGACACTAAAATAAAGTGAATAATAATGTGAATCCTGCAGCGGTTACTTTCTATCCCAGACACAAAGGTGGAGTTGTTCTTTGCCAGTTCTTTGAAAAGAAGGTGTACCATCAAATTGCACCAGCCACTGGAAGTTCGTATACTGCTATGTTTCTTTCAGGGTAGGCATAGGGCTGCTCTGACTGATAAAAGGGTTACGTTGGTACAGTGTGAGAATAAAGGGAATGAAGCTCCTTGGCTTCCCCTTCCTGTCTCTGCAATGCTCAGAGCTGTGCTCAGAGATTAACCTGCTTGAGGGGCTCCTAATGCTGTCCAGAGCTGGTTCTGGTACCAGGGGTGTGTGTCATGATGCTGAAGGACCCTTGGATGTTGGAGCTGCATGTTGTAGCATTGGGCAAAACGTTATCGGAATCTGGCTGCTCCCTCACTCAGAAAATTCAGGGAAACTAAACTTTGTTGAGACAGCCTCTGAACATCCTGCTTAATCAGAAACATCGTGGTTTCATTGAGATGATGAGAAGAGACATCATGGTTTCATTGAGATGATGAGAAGGGCTGCATATGCTGAGTTTTGTGCCTCAGTTTCCCCAGCTGTAAAAGTGAAGATTTTTTTTTTACTGCTCTAATGAGAGGGGATGAATAGCTGTAGCTTAGACACTGCCTAAGATGCATCCCTAGAAGGAAACCTCTTTCCCTCTGCCTCACCACTAGAAACGTATGTGTCCCTATTGTCTGAGCAGTCAAGGGCACCAGAAGTCCTGAATCCTTGCTGTGAGTAGCAGATGGTGCTGATGTTCCCTGAAGAAATGGACCAAGGGCTGAAGGATCCAGCTTCCTGTTCTGTTTGGCCCTCTCCATGCCTGTAGCAGTGAGCTCAGCAGAATGCACCATCAGCTGCTGCACCAGGAGATCTTTGTAAGGTGTGAAGGCATCAAGCTCGAGAAGTATATGGTAAAACAATACCACATGTTGGAAGCACAATAGGAGTAAGTCCGTTTTGGCACAGTGTTCCACATGAAATCCCCTTTAATTTCAGTAACGTCACAGTCTCGGTCTCAGGGAACCTACAGCAATATATTCTGTGCCATAAATAAATCCACTTGGGGACTAATAAACTAAACTGTTGCTAATTTGTAATGTGCCACTTTTGCAGCAGTATCCAAAATTCATATGCACTAAGATTCCAGGGCTGGAAAGAATGAGGTGGCTTGTCCCTAACCACTGCTTAACTTTTTAAGTTACGCTGGTGAGTCGGGTGCAGTTTGGCTTTTAGTGGGACCCCTGGGGAAGCAAGGCCATCTTAGCCTCCAGTCTTAAAAAAGGGCTGTTAAAATAAAAGCATACCTATAAAAAAAAAAGCAGGGAAATGATGTCTTTGTGACTGAAGCAGGAACACTTGTGCCATTCAGGGACGACTCTCACACTTGTGACTATCACCACTGATAAGCATGAGTGACCTTGCCTGAATATAGTTTATGGGCACAGGTGGACCCTTTCATTTAAGGTCTCTGCTTGGGATTATTGCTCGGCTCATGGAGTCCTTTCTGTCTGGCTGTGAGCAGAGGAAGGGGAGTGTGGCAGCTCAGCAGGGCAGGTTGGTGCTTTCTGGGGTAGTGGATAACAGCTGGTTATTGTTTGGATTGAGGGGGTTCCATGTGTGCCTCCGTCTCCATCTTTCAGGGTGTTGTGTCTTCTTCCTGGGGCTGGGTTAAGATTAGGCTCAACTTTTTCCAGACTGAAAATAATAATCCAGGAAACACAGTGATGCTGCTTGTCCAGGGCAAATCTGTGAGAGCTGTCAGGAGACTGTTTTGAATTTTTCCCTTTTGTTGGCACCAAAGAAAGTGATGTTCACTGTTTTGTCACACTTGGGAGTTGAAAATTCTGCTCTTTCAACTTTTTGGGCTTGTATCAGCATGAAAGCAAGTGTCAGAGGACTGGGATTTCTCTCAGGACACAACACCTTTTTTCTGACAGCTCTTTGGGTGGTTCATGACTATGAAGACATTCAAAGCAAACTCAGCTGAGTACCCTGCTGTTATCACAGAAGCATCAAGCCCCTGCATAGCTTTGCCTCCTCCTTGAAAACCCTTTCTGCCCAGAACTGGCCCCATTCTCCCATTCTATCGATAATATGCAGCATCTCTCCCAATGAAGTGGCAGCCTCTCCTGGCATGAAGTTGATAGATCCTCCTGCACAAGGAAAACCAACAGTAAATGAATAATCAGATACATTGAGACTGTAGTTTGAATACCATTAAAATAAAGATTTTCCAGTTCTGTCCTGAAGGATTTTTGGCTTGTCATGGACTTCCTGTGTGGTTCTGGGTACGTGGGTTGCCATATGTCTCTCTTCTGGGAGAAGAGACCCCAGATCATGTTTTCAGCCTCATGCTGTCACCGGAAGGGTGGATGGGACAGCTGAAGTGGCAATGGGCTCGTTCTTGCAGATTGTAAGGAGTGCACTGGGCACAGCCAGTGAAGCCCCTCAGGGCATTATCAGCCAGGCACTGAGAGAAACTCTGATAGTGAAGGTCATGTAAGCACCATAGACAAACAACACTGACAGCCTGAGCTTCTGCAGTGTTGGTTTTGTTCTGTATCTTCACTCGATAAGAGCTTGTGTCGTGTTACTGTGTCCTTGGTGCTGTCAGCCCTAAGATTCTGCACCGTTTGTACAGGGAGGGCTTTGCAGCCTCCCCAAAGACTGGAGGAGATCTCCAGGTGGGACAGTTCTCCAGTGTTAGGAGTTTCTCCAGTTTGCTGTCTGCAAGTGAATAACTTGCATCTATCTGGAAAACCTTCTTGTATCTTCTATCATGACCAACTTGATCTTGGTGGGAGAGGTCCCACCAAATGTGGTGGTTCAGCAGATAAACCAGTACAGGTTTAAGTCCTAATAGGAAGAAGTACTGTTGAGTGTTTATTGCAGGGTCAGGATCTCTCGTATTAATCTTTCCCTTCAGCACTGGCAACCCACCCAAAAGTAACATCTAGGAGTTCAGGTATATGGGACCTTTGGGAGCTCACTGAATTCCTGCCTGCCTGCAGAGCTCCTTAAAAGGCTGCACAAGTGCTCTTAAATGATGATTAAGTCAAGTTACCTCCCTGTGCCATTGTGGCAGGCCAAGGGTTGGCATGTGGACAGCTATTTACACTATCTGACATCTAACTTGCTGCACCACAGTAATTTCAACTGTGGTTTGCATGCTTCGCACAAGACTTCTACCCCATTCCTCCCCAAAATGCCTATAAATGATAGCAGGATTTAACCTAGTCCCCACATGAAAATAAATTTGGAGTTGTCCACATCAGCATTTAGTTTGGATTAGGAGCTTGCTTTTGAAATATATCCCTCAGTGTTACCCCTGTTGCACCTTGGTGCTTATTGTGGATTCAGCGGACATTCAGTCCATGAGACCAGCGTCGTACTAAGCCAAAATAAACCTCCTGAAATGTATGTAATGTTTATGTCAGGCCCTACCTCTCCTCTGATCCATTCCTGCCGGGCCACACTACTTGCCAATTTAGCCAATTCAGACTTTGATTTTTTTAGCAGTTTCCCTCACCCCTCCTCCATCTCACTCCCTACAAGAAGCCCTTTTCACTCAGTTTCACTGTAGTCCATGTGGATTGGTGCAACTCGCGGGGATGGGATTTACTCTCTTGATTAGAAGCTGGGAAGTTGGACTGTGAGCTATGGAAAATTGTCATTGTTGACACTTTTGACTGTTTTTAGCTGACCTAGGCTGACTTGTACCAGCTAAGTCTGTTGTAATTTCATCAGCTGTATTTTCGTGTTCACTCCTATTTACCTATCACTATATTTTGTCCTAACAGCATTATTGCAAAGCCAAGGGATTATATTATCCTGGCTGTCTGAACTCATCACATCTTGCAGTGCTTTTAATTCTTTCCTCATTAGTACAGGATCCTGAGTGATTAGCAGTATGTGATTGCCATGGCCAAAGTAAGAGTTTTTTCTCTGACGTTGCTTGATACACTGAGTAGTGGTAGAGCTTTTCCCTTTCTTTTATCTTTTTCTTTTATCTTTTCCCTTCCCCTTCCCTTTCCTCCCTTTTTTCACTTTCCCCTTCCTCACTTTCACTTTCTTCCCTTTTCTTTCTTTCCCTCTCAGCCCTGCTGCCTGGTCCTTGCTGGGCTGAAAAGTCACAGAAGCTGTTTTCTGTCAATTTGTTGATATCTTCTTTCCCTCCTAGTCTGGCACAGAACCTGCTTTTGTTAGTTTTCCTTTGAGGAATACATGTGCACTTCAGCATGAGGTCTGACAACCTTGACCCTCCAGGCATGACTAATTCCCATTTACAAGACCACTACAAAATCCATCAGATCAGAAGTGTCAGGGAGGCAGGAAAAGCCCGGCGCGTAGGACAGGCTGGAGCTGCTCTCCCTGTGCTGCGTAACAAGCTCCGTGCCCTCGGTCAGCCGGGCTTGGCTGGGGTGAGGTCAAGGAAAAGTGGAGCTTGGAAAGAGCAGGAGGTGGAGGGAGCAAAGGAGGGTTTTGCAAGCAGCCAGGGATGGATTAATTCAGCCCTGCTTGTGGCCGGACACCGTGGCTCTGGTGACAGCTACGGTTAACCAGTGATGCAGATTGAAACTCAAGGAGTTCGAGATGTCTCTTGGTGTTTGAAAACGGGGGGTGGAGACTTCTCTGGGGTTGAGTTTGAAAGTAGGAAAACAGCAGCACAAAGCTGACAACAAGTTTTTGGGAAGTTGCTTTCGAAGTTTTATCTTTCTGCTGTTCGGGAGTGGTGGTAATGGTAATCCCAGCTGGTTGTGGGGTTCATGTGGGTCAGGGGTTTTGGTAGTGTCTTTTGTATAAGTGTGTCTTGTAATTGAGAAACAGGGTGAGTAGAGTGTCCCAAAGATGTCTCTGGGGTTTTATCCAAACAGCTTCTTCTCAACCAAACTCTGGATGATTTCAGCTCTCTGTGAGGCCAGCTCTGAGTGCTCCTCAAAAATCCCACCCAAAGAGACAGAAATCAATGTCTCACAGGCTGTGGGTCACTCTCTTGACATGTTCAGTCAGCCCCAAAAGCAGCACAGAAGAGGAATAAAAACTTGCACAGAAGTGAGCTCAGAAAGAATGGGAGCTCTCCAAGAACAAAACCTCAGGAGGCGTCCTTGAATCACAGAATGAGGTTTTTATTTAGTTGCCCAAAGGGAGCTGGAAAAAAGAGTCAGACAGTGTCTGAGGGGAACAAAACCAGGAGGGAAGGCAATGCTGAAAATAAATGAAGGATCTCAACTTCTGTTGTGGGCTGTAGGAAATAGAATTTGGTTTTATGGACACAACTCTCGTACATATCTAGGCTGGAGTGTAGGAGAGATCTACAGAGAGCTGATTCAGCAGCTTTGCTGGCTTTTTCACTTGGAATTGTTCGGTTTTCCCCTTTGGACTTCAGGAAGGGAATTTCAGAATTGCTTGAAACCTTCTCAATCATGTTTCTGAAACCTAAACCTGGTATGAGCTGTGGGAAGGTATTTTTGTAGAGCTTCTGTTCTAACCTGGAGAGTGCTGAATTCTGTGTGGGCTTGATCCAAGATCCATAGAAATCAGTTTTAGAATTACCATATACTTAAACAGAAATTGGACCAAAATGCAAAAGTTTCCTATTGCTCTGTCCCATTTATGTGGATTTTAGCCCATTCAGTTTAAAAGAATAATTTATATCATGAGGAACAAGCCACTTTGTTGTGTTTTTATTTGTGTTTGGATTTTTTGCTTAATATTCTTTCCTTACTGTTACTGACAAAGAAATTATGGCTATGACTTTTTTTATTGTTTTAATGTGTCACAAGGAGGAAAAGTGATTCAAATATTTGCTGAAGGAAGTTTTCTCATTCAGCTTGAAAGTGGAAAGGTTGGTGTGAAGGTTGCTCCAGTTGAGTACTTGGGAGAAATGAGATGTCCGCCATTTGAAGACCCATTCCTGTGCAGTGACTGAGGTTTTAGCCTGGAAAGCAACAACGCCGTGGCAGAAAATGCCACACTAGTTGGAGACAACTCCTCTCCATGATGGGCCCTTCCCATCCCTGTGCATCACAGTCCTTTGGGATGTGTGTTCAGAAGGCTGTAGCAAGTGACTCATCTCCATCTTCCTATCACCTCTTCAAAGAGGGAAACCCATTGTATCTCACTCTTCTCTTACCCAAGGGGATTTATCCAAACCCGCATCAGGAAAGCTGACCCACATTTTCTAAGCATAAGTTAGTGTTGTTACCGCTGGGTACAAACTTTCTTCCTTTCTTTCTAGCTCCATTGCAAGTCACTACTGAGACACATTGACAGAGCTCTCATGTGAATTTGGGCTGAACAGCAGAACAGTTGTAGGGCTGGGTGTGCTAGAAACCTGCCTGACCATGCTTCTAATTCATCCCCAGTCCAGCTGAAGCCCGAACAACTTTTCAGTGCAAGGAAGAGCAAGGGGAAGCATCATCTCTCCGGGGTTTGCATCTCTAGGATGAAGTCCTACATGGATTCCTTGAGGCTTCCCTTCACATCATCTCTGCCTCATCAGCTTTTTTCACAGAACTTGTAGGTACATAATTGCTTGGAGACCTGTACCCTGTCCATCACCTGTTGTAAGAACAGAAAATAAATTCATGGAACAAGGAGGCTGCAAAACTAACATGGGGACAAATGCAGTCTCGTCCCTTCAGGCTTCCACTGCCTCATACAGTTTATTTTTAAGGGTAAAGAAATATAATGAAAATCATCCCCTTACTGCCTGCGGGATAAATGCCCAGTGATGGAAGTGAGAGGGATCCCTTACATATCCTGTACAAATGTGAACAGTAGCCCCAGAGCCTCCTGCTCAGCCTTTTACTGAGATGCCAGTGTTGTATCTTGGTTTGGGGTTAGGGTTTGGATTTGTATTTTCCATCTCAACATACTAACTCAGAAGTAATAAATATTTTAGTTCAGAGTTGTGGAGTGGCTCATTTACGGTTAGATCTGACTGTAAGCCTGTGATGAATGGACTTCAGTTGAAATGCCAGTGGTTGGGAGAGCAGCAGGCAGTGGCTGCCACTCGAATCCTACGCCATCCACATGTTCCAGCTGCAGGGGACCTCATTTTATGGAGCAAATTTAGTAGGGGTTTAGCCTGGCCTCAGAAGCTATGTTTAAGAGCCCTCACTAAGGAGAAAGGAAAGCTGTCTGGGTAAACGTGACTGAGGGAAATACGTCCATCACCCATAAGAAACTGTTAAAATTGTCCTCAATTCGTCCCTTCGGTTGATCTCTGTAAAATAGAGGCAAAGAAAGTAGGACCCCCTTATTTCGTGGTGTAATCAATTGAGTGGTGGAGCTCGGTGGAAATCCGTCAGCTTGAAAGAGTTACTACTGGATTATACCAGTGGGAACCTGAAAAAATATCACATGTAAATAACTGCTGTTAAGGCAAATGTTTGAGAACCTCAAGGATGCTGAGCTCTGATTTACACAGCACAATTTCAGCCAAGCCAGTATTGGTCTGAGGTGAGTTTTATTGACAGGAAGCTGCTCCAGGGAAGCAGCATTCGATTGTCCTTGCTGACAGCAAAGTGAAGATGTGTCTCTGAGCAGTGGGCTCTGCTAAAGTGTGGATGGTGGCATTTCTTGAGCCTCTTCAAGGACACCAGGTCCTTACAATGCTCGTCTGGCCTTGTCATAATCTTCCTTTAAAAGGGTTGCGTTGTGCTTGCACCACTGACCTGGGAAGGCACAGGATTGTTCCCTAGCTGCGTGTCTAGTTCAGAATATTAATTGCCAAGCATACTGTTATGAATCTATTATTATTATGAGCTAGCATATTAATCAACAAAGTGATGATACTAGGCAGCAAATTATCTAGAACGTAATACTCAGTGATTTAGTGCTTGTTAAACCAGCTGCTGGAGGAAGATGAGCACTTCCTGAGCCTGGCATGGCCATTTCCTATTGAGTAAACATACTTTCTACTCTTAGTCTTTTTTAATTCGAGCCATGTAGGTCTTTTGGGAGGTAGAGGGGAATCCACCAACTGTAGATCTGTTACAGAAAATAAATAGACTGTCATCTGTTGCAGCACTGCCACATTGCTTTCCATTTAAAACTGGAAAAAGAAAGGCTGGAGACAGTTTATTCCTCTTATTGTCCCTTGATTTTTTTCTTTCTTTCCTTGCATGTGTGGGTGGGTTGTTAAGTTTTTTGTCTTGCTTTGTTTTGCAACTTTTTATGGCCCACATTCTGATGTGCTGCAGCTCATTTGCAGGCTGTGAGGCTGGAGCAGTATTTTAATTTCTGCTTGTAACTCAAACAGGTAGTAAGTGGGTAGGTTATAGTTTAGGGAGTAGATGGAAGATAATGAAACTGTATGTTTGAGAAATTTAAAAAATGTCCACTGACCACAGTTCCTATGTAGGAGGAGATGTCCTTCCCATCCCTCTCCTCCTCCCATTTCTGAATGGTTTTGCAGAGCAGCTTCAACTAAAGCTTTGCTGAACTGAAAGTGCCACAGCCTGGGATGATAATAAAAAAAGATGCGTGCTGTTATAAACACTCAATTATTTTCCTTCTTTCTTGTGGAGTTGTTATTAAGCCAGGAGGTTCAGAAGTTCAAAAATATAAAGGAATAATTTGTACAAGAAAAGAAAGGAGTCTATTTCACAAGCTATTGATGCTTCCACTGGGAATTAGCAGTAGCTGTTAAGAGTAGCTGGGGTCATACAGAGCGACCATGCATTCTGCTCCCACTTAGGAAACCCCTAATTTTTAACTTTTTCACAGCCACAAGCTTATGTTTCTGGCAATGAAAAGTGGGGGGAATATTTGAGGAGCTCTTATTAAAAAAATAAACTTCAAATGATGATTGACTCCCCTTTTATGTCTCTAGAATGGGGCCCATAAATCTCAACAGTTTTCTCTTCAATGGCTACTTGTTCTTTTTGGTTGGTGACAACTTTTATTTTAAGCAAGCTCAGTTCTTAAATTAACCCTTGTGTTGACTCAAGCCTCCTTGTTTGTCTTTGTTTTGCCTCCCACGGATGGAGAAAAGCTTAGCATATGGTAACAGATCCATTCCCATTTCATGCTTGACATGAAATGTGCTCGTCGGTGAGTCCCTGGGAAAGGGAGCATTCAGACTTCAGGAGATTTGCTTACAAAGAAAGCACTGAGCTCACAGTTACTGAGAGTCCCCTCTCAGTCCTTGACACTGGACTTCTGACAGGCAGATGAGCACTTAGGGTTTAATTTATTTGAGCACAAATGTTCAGATTCACATGTGGGCACTCAGACTTCCAGTCCCACCCAGTATGGATGGGTTCTGGCACTCCTTCTTTGTCATTCTTTTAATAGCAGCTATAAGGACACAACGGTCCAGTGCTCCCTGGATCTTTCCTGTGTTTAGAACAAAATCCAACCTTTGCAGCCTAGTGAGGAAACAGGATTCATAGGAATCTCAGCCACTGGACTTGCCAGAAAACACAACTGAGAAATGGTTTGATGAGGGCCCCATGGTGTCCGTCAGCCTCAGAGTCTCCCTCACAGGTATGCAGGCTCTGGGAGCCAGCAGCACGCGTATCCCGGTGCCTGCCTGTGTGTGGCCAGCCGAATTTGGAAGCTCTATCTTATATCTTTCTGTCAGTGACCTCTTATACAGTCCTGGGGCCTAATGCTTGTGTCAACAGGAGGTTAGGTTTCATGGCACCCTGAGCAGAGCAGGAATGTCCTGGCTTATATTTGTCTCCCCAGGAGAGGGAGAGGGTGGGAGAAAAGCATTCAGCAGCTACTGGGCAATCTTCTGCCATCTCTTGACAGGTAGTGATATAAATCAGAGCCTTGAGTGGGCTCTGCTTAGATCCCTATCAGCCGTGATTAATTCAGTGCTATAGGTGGAAGGATAAACGTGGCTTCCTGTAATCTTAATTGTTTCCACCAGCCTTTGAACTGATGCATCCATCTGGTAGCATTTAGTTGTGAATACAGAGGGTCAAACTCTGCCCAAGACTGCAGGGTAGGCAGCAGGCCCAGCTCTGAGGAATGCCGGTGCCAGCTGGGAGTTGGTCTCTTGGTCGGGCAGTATAACAGAGGCAAGGGCACTTGAGTCAGTCCTCAATAGGTGGCTTGCAGGATCATCTGGAAACTCTTAGGTGCCAGAGCTTCTGAATTTATTAGAGAAGAGGCTGGCAAAAGTGCCTTACGATGGCTGGGGCTGGGCTGGAGCCTTCATTCCGTGCTACAGGGACATCTGCTCTGCCATTCCCAATGCTCTCATGAAAAGTCCAAAGAGAAGACAATGCGATTGCTTTTCTTGAGCAACTCCCATTGTAATTGAAAGGCATTCTGTGGATCTTTCATGGAACTACTATCTTCTTGCATCAGGAGTCCTTCACCTCCTCTCAAGACTTTAATGGCTCTGGTCTGTAATCTTTGCGAGTCACTGGCTCATACACTCATGCACTACCTTCAGAGCTATGCACGGGGCTTAGCTTCACTCTAGCATTCTTGTGTACCAAGCATTCCCACGATAATAGCTTGAAAAATGCCATGCTGTTTTTGTTCCTTCTTTAACGTCACCGTGTACCTGTGGGAAATTCTGAAAAGGGCAACAGTCTTGCTGGATTTGGTGGAGGGGCTGTGTTTTGAAAGCAGAAAGATTGTTGGCAAATGCAGCCTGCAAGGAACAGAACCAGCTTATTTCAGCTGACAGCTTTGGAGAAAACCAGCACTGATAGCTTTCAAATTAGTGTGGGTAGACACTAATAAGAAAATTTAGGGCAAACAATTTGGATGGAATAGTTTATTACTTTTTGGTTAATCCCTTTTCAGTTTCTATCAGCATGGAAAGAGCAGAGCTCACGGTCATTTGAGCCCAAAGCAAAATGTGATGAAAACAGGCAAACTAAAGTGTAATTTAGCTTCCTAAAAGCAAAGAGGAGAGGTCACCCCATCAGAAAAAAAGTCAGAATTTGCAATTTAAACAAGACTCCACAAAGTCTTTGTCTTAGTAATGCTTGTATCCTAATGCGTTGAATCCAGTAACTTCTAGTTACCAGACCTCAGTAAAGCCATGTTTCCTGAGCAACTTCTTTTGCAATCTATTCAATTTTTGCCTCTCTGTATAAACTCTCTGATGTTTTTTTCTCATGTGTTCATTGTGCCTTCACTGAATAATTCCAGAGCTTCACCTCATCTCTAAGTGGTCCAGAATATTTGCTACGCAAAATCCAAGCTAGAATTTTATAGTTACATCTCAAATTTGAGGAACAATTAAATGGAAAGCATAACTGTCCTTGTACAAAGTACAAACACAGGGCAAAATTCCCTGCTAAGTGAATTAGTAAAGGATGGTTGGGACAAGTTAATCTGAAGGGGCAGAAAGTGAAACTGAGGCAGATCTCTTTCTGGTATTCTCTCTGCTGTTTATGTGTATGGTGCTAGTGTTATGAGTATTAGTTACTCATTTTATTATTTGTTTATGTGAGGGAATATCCTACCTTCAGTAATATTTGAAGCTGTGCAAAGAATATTCTTCTACATCCTTTCTTAGTTGGAAGAAAAAAGAAAATGAAAGCGTTACTCGAGTGAAATACTTTTTTCAGAATTTGCCAATTTAAATAAATATTTTGCAGCAGCATCTGGTTCATGGCTCTAGCCAGGAGAGCAAAAATCTGAGAACACTCTTCGTGGTTCTTTAGCAGCATATCCTCACTGGTAGCTGATTTGATAGGTGGTCTCTGACTGGAGTGGAGACTGTTTAGGCTAGGCTTAAAAAGGCTTCGAGCAAGAAAATCTTTTAGTTCCAATGATAATAAAAATATAACGGTTATCTTTCAAGAGACAGCTATAACCTCCCATAATTCATAAACAGGAGCATTAGATTGAGGGAGCCAATATAGTAGAAAATAAAGTGTCTGAATTTATCATTCTGACTTTGAAAGCTAACAGAGAAGTTTGTTGCAAATAATTAATTTTATAATTTTCTTCTGGCTTGGCAACTTGACTGTGAATAGATTGCAGTTTCCTTGAAGCTATTTGTTAGCTGAATTTATTTGATGAATAATGGATGTAAATATCTCAGTGAATAGTAAGTAATTATTCTTGGCCTCTGCTTAATTTGAAAGCAAGTGCTTGGCTGCAAGTAGATGATATTAGAAATTTGAGCTGCTGTGATTTGATGGGTAGGTCACCTTCTTTCCCTGGCTAAATGAATTTTGGGTAATTTTTTATGTAAACTGCACCAGGGCTGCAACACTCCTGAGGGGAGCACCAGCTCCAGCCATTTTCGTGCTTTGATGCAGCAGCTGTGGGAGGAGGAGGCAGCACGAGGGGTGAGCAGTGCACTGTGCTTTACAAGGCCTGCACTGGAACCCTGATCCTGAGGATGAAACTGTGAATTCCCAGGAGGAAAGAGGGGCTGTCCTGGTAAGGCCACCCAGGGATTGCTGTGCTCTCTAACAGCTGGCACAGATGGGGTCCCATCATCTGTCCTGGTGAAGGGCTTGGGTTTTCCCCAGGTGAGGAAGACCCAAAGGGTGCAGCTGCCAGATCAAGCCCTGTGTTTATCAACAGACATGGGGTACCCTGTGCCTGGTCACTATGTACCCCACTGGCAGAAATATCTTGCATAATATAATTAGTTCAGACTTGAGATAATGCTAAGCTAAAAGACAAAACAACAATTCAAAACAAGTGCTTACCCCTGATGAGTTCAGCTCCCTGCTTCCTTTTGAAGTTTTCCTTTTCTCATGCTGTTCTGAATTGTAATTTCTATTTTTTTTCCCCTTCCCCAGCTGGACCTCATGAGGATTCAGTCTCCTTCAGGCTCAGGAAACATTCCCTTTTCTACAGCTGTCAACTCAGTGGTGCTCACGTGGAGACTAGAAAGCTGAGACAGTTGTTGCCCCAAAGTGTTTGTCCTTGGCCAGAGGTTGCGGCTCCATCTGGCTCCCTGGAAAGTGCTCCCTTTCCCCATAGGCTGTGATTTACTCTCCAGGATAGACGCATATTGAAATTGGCACCTGCTTCTGCTGATACCCCGGGCTGGGAGTTGGAAATTCAGGACGTAAAGATCTATGCTCCCTCCAGCCATTCCTGCTGCAGGAGCAGCAGTCTGGAAAGGGGCCGTGCTGGCATCGCGAGGTGTTAAGCTGGGATGGCTGAAGGAGTTAATCTGCTGCCTCACTGTAATATAATAGAAAGAAAAACATGCCTGTGGGGCTAGTCCTTTTTACTATGTAGCTTCAGCTGGTAATTAAAAAGCAACAGTTCAAAATTAAGCAGTAATATGAATAAACCCCAAATTAAATATACCCAGGACAGGTTGCATTTTTCAGTGGGTGGATGCTTAGCATATCATGAAACTAGACTTTTTTAAAAAAAAGTCTCAGACTGGTTGCCTGAAGCTGGGAGTTCCCCAAACTGCCCCAGAGCTTTGCTTTTTTCCATGAGGGTGCCCCTTTCATTGCAGCTCACTCGTCACTGGGGCCAACTGGTCCGCTCCACTCAGGGCAGGTTCCCACATTCCTTCTGTTACAGTGGAGACAAAAAAAGAAAGATCGAAACCCCAGAAGGGCCCGGTAACAATTTTACTCGTGAGCTGAGCGCAAACGTGGTTTCAGGTTCTTGGGAAGGATTTCATGTGCCCCCTCTGAAGGTGAAGGCACAATGTGCCCATTTAAGGTGGAGAAAAGTGATCGTGGGCGCTGCACTTCGGGCGTCCTGCCAGGCTTCCATTTGGGAATGAAATTGCTGAGCAAAGCAGCAGGCTGAGAGCTCCTCTCTGCGTAGAGCAGGCAGATGGCTGCTCTTCAGAAGAGTGGTGCAACCAAGCACGGGGATAATTCTGAGGTGAAGGTGTGGGGAGCAGGGAGGTGGGTGGGAAGGAGTGATAGGAGAAGAGGTATTTTCACCCACAAGGTCCCCAACTGGCAGATTTCCAGAAGATGGGAAGTGTTGTGTGAGAAAAGTTCACGCTCTGCTCACCTCATTTCTTACATGCTTTCCCAAAGTATCTGCTACCAGACACTTTTGGGGCTGTTGGGCTTATCTGGGCTGACTGTTCTTGTTTCAGTGGCACTTCTGAGCAACGTGCTGCCGCCGCTGCGGCGCCTCTCCTGGAACACTGCTCTTCTCCAGAAACCTCCTCACAAACTTCCGGTGCCCGCAGAGCTCTTGAGTTACATGGTGTATGTGTGGGGGTGGTTCCCTGACACTGAGGCAGCATTTGGGGTTTCTGAATACAGGGGTTTGCTCTTGACTATTAGGTGGTGAGATACCCCCAGGACAGGAATGACGAAGTGGAGCTGGAGGCCAAGCAAGGCTTGCTGGGGTGGTGGCACAGGGGGAAACTGTGGGGACCCAGAGGTGTGCAGGAGCCAGGCTGGCAGCCAGCCCAGGGCAGCACCAGGTAGGCAGCAGGGCCCTGTCCAGTTTGTCCCACTGGAACACTGCCTGCTTTGTCTGGGTGAGAAGTGTCTCTGCCTTCCTCTGTGCCTGTAGGTTTCACATGATCCAGGGGTGCTGCTTTAGACAGCCATCATCCAGTGTCACACAGTCCATCTCCTTTCTCTTTGTGGAGTTGAGTCCATTCAGACCAGTTGAGCACTCCAGCCTTTTGCCCTCATAATGGTCTTTCCAATATCTTTTATGGGTTGTTTAAAATCAAACCCGGTTGCCGGCAACTCAGCCCTGGAAGACCTGTTACTCCTTTGCCCCAGGTTAACATGAAGGGTGTAAAGAAAAAAAGTGAAACAATTTACACTCTCATGTGTGACTTGATTAAAATTAATATGGGATTTTTAGGTTACTGGTAAGCATTCCATATGCAGCGTTTTGTTGTCTAGTACGTCCTTCCTCTAAGTCACATAACTGAAGGTGAGTTTGAGGGAGGAGGAATTTTCTTTAGAACCACTTTGCATTCAGCCTTTCGTCAAGAGTGCTCTCTCATGCCAGAGGTTTGAACTGATTTTACTTAGTATTTACCTTTTTGTTTGCAAGATCTAAGACTCCAGTCCAGAAGTCTAAACAGTGACACTTGGACCTGCAAGCCATCGCTGCTGGGCAGGGTGTTGGTCACTGGAACTGGTTGCACTTCATCAGAAAAACATTTGCAGAATTAGGCTGCTCGGAGTGTAACTCGTTTGGTGAAAATATTTAGCCTTTTAGACAGGTTTACTCATCAAAATTAATCTACTGAGCTCAGCACAGCTGAGAAACAAGACCGATGCAGAAGTACTGGATGCGAGTAAATCCTGCAAACAAAATCCACACAAGTCCTACATTTAGATGGCAAATTTAACAGAAGTAATTCTGTCCCTTCCAGAGTTTCAGTTCTGATTAAGATGCAAATCTGTCTTCCTGTTGTTTCTTAATTTATTTCCCCAAGCTTGAATGTGGGTATTGACCAAAGCAGAGTTATCCTACAGAGTCAGTGCTCACTCACACTGTGACTGGTTGGACATCAAGCTGAGTTACTGGCAAAAGAGACCCTGCCGATGGTGTGGTGAGGGCATTGAAACTAAAACATCCTTCCATCAGTGTGGTGGTTCACAAAAGGGGAAGGGATGGAAATTCCATATCAAAGCTCTTTTCCCCCCACCCTTTCTTCTGTGTTAATCTGGTCTCTAAGTGCATTTAGCCAGTAACAGAGGTCACTGCTGTTAGAAGAAAAGTTTTCAGATCTTACCCTCCTTCCAATATTGCCTTTGCTACAGCTGCTGCTGACTTCAGTTTACATATTTAAGACCTTTTTTGGGTTTTTGTTGACCTATTTAGAGTGGGTGTGGTATTTATAGTATATTATAGTATATGTTTTCAAAGTGTTTTCAGGAAGGAAATTAATTCCATGTCTTTGTTGTCTTGTTGTCCTTGTGCAAGAGAAGATTTGCATCCAAGAGCCCAAACTGTAGCTGTCTTGCCTGTTCTATCACATAACCCACCAAACCCCCAAACTGCTGCTTTCCATGCTCTGACTGAACCCTGTGCCTGCCCCAGCCCTGCTGAAGCAGGAGCTTGGAGCAGAAATAATAGTGTAGTAGGGTCAGCCCAGGGAATGTGTGAGCTGCCGTTAGTCAGGGGACTCCTTCTCCAGCTCGAGGAACTTAGGGCTAAGAGAATGGGGCTCTCATGCACTCTGCAGAGTTTGCTGTCTAGAAATTTTCAGTTGGTTTTTGATTCAATCAAAACGCAGCGAAAATAAAATAAAAACAAAATTACTTTTGCATGTGCAAGTTCATCGTGGGATCCCTGCATAAGGAGAAAAGTCAGGGGGCTGAAGTCAAGCTGTTGAAGTCAACTTCATCTGGAGCTCTGGGCATGTAGGGCTGAAGGCTGGAGCCCCAATGTCCCTGCAGCTTTCCAAGCATCAAGAAAACCAATCTGAGTCCTGCGGCTGCACATCAGTATTGTGACTGCTCTGCCCTGGGCCGTGCCGCTGTCATGGCTGAGCCGTAGGATGGGTGGTGGTTTGGGGTTTCTCCAAGCGCCTCAGTCAGATTCAAACTGGTTTATTAAGCTGGTTAATTGGCAGTTTGAAAGGGAGGGGGAAAAGCGAGGTCCCTGGGTCTCCCTGGTCAGTGCCAAGCCGCAGACTGTTAACTACTCCTGCCTTTCAGAAGCAATAACTGCGGGTTTGGGGAACATATGGAACTAACTAGCCGAAAGGCTTTTATGAGCAGCTTTAACAGGGGGCACGGTTTGTGAGCAGAAATTCCAGTGGATGAGTTAATAGTTTCACTTTCCTTAGCTGTCCCTTTATAGGAAAAACAACAACAAGGCTGGGCGCGTTCCTCCAGCAGCCCCGGCTGTACAATGTGCCGATGCATCCAGGATTTCGTTCGGACACTGGGGGAGTCCTTTAGTAGATCCCCCAGGACCTGTTTTTCCAGAGCTATTTCCTGATGCTGACCTCATTAGGTGAGTTTCACAGCTCACTAATTCCTAGCAACAGCACAAGAGATTCAAGGAAAGGGGAAACCCGTCTTCTGGAAACCAATGGAACTGAACAGATTTGGGCAAGCACTTTTACTGCTTTTCATTAATCTGGAAAATCAGGGACTTGCGTTTTTCTTTCTTTTATTTTCTTTTCTTTTTCTCCAAGTAACTATTTTGACCTGAAACTGTATATTTGTTTTTTCTGTTTGATTACAGATTAGGATAACTACAAAAGGAGAACCCCTGCAGAACTGTATATCTCAATATTAATGTTGCAGTTTGTTTTGAACCAAGTAGGAGAGTGGGCATTTCTTTTCTGGAATTGCAGTCTGGGCACTGACAGGATATAGTCACTCAAACACTTCCAGTAATGCTTGTTTAGTGTTTGCATTGTGGTGGCACGTGTCCAAAAGAGAGAGCAAAGGAAAACAATAAGTTGCCTGCTCAAGAGCTGACATCATAGTGTGAAATTTAAGTACTTGTTTTTGTGGTATTGTTATTAATCATGGGTCTGTGCAGGGGTCATCCTGTAATTCCAGCTACTGGAGCCCTGTGAATGCAAAGCTTGGCCTGAGAGTTTTCCTAGGGTTGCCTTTCATCTTCAAGTCTCCTGTATAGCAAACACACACAGCTCCAATTTGTCTTAAGCTTAACAAAAAATGTGTTTCTTCTGTTGTAATTCCTGAATTTGTTGTCTGTTTTATTAGCAATATATTTCAGAGGAAGGTTTGGGACCACTCAAGCATTTTATTTGTGAAGGTTTCCTTGTCTTACTTTACAGTTGCTTATTAGGTGCTCCCACAAAGCTTTTTGTTTCCATTATGGCATTATTTGGGGCCTTATTTAGAAAAATTGAAGACGTGGACCGGGCAACCTTTCCACTTGGTTCCACAGGGGGACAAGTCCTTTTTGACCTGAAACTGTATTTTGTTTTTTCTGTTTGATTACAGATTAGGATAACTACAAAAGGAGAACCCCTGCAGAACTGTATATCTCAATTTGACCACCTGTCAAAAGGTCCACCTGTCCACCTGTCCACAGCTGACATAACCAGGAATGATCCTGTATTTGATGAGGGTTATCGTGGGTTTCGTTTTCTAGGCCTTCTTAGCTCGTCATCTAGAGACAAATGCACAGAACACGGATAAGGAGAAATCTCTCTGGCACAAAGGCTGTGATTTCTCCTCCTTAGCTATCACATCAGCACTGACATGTTGCTGGACTTCAGGAGCCTTCAAATGTCCAGTCTGAAGCTGCTGACCTGGCACAATAAAACATGATATGTGAATGTTTGTGACAGTACCTTGGAACAAATGGGATTTTCATCTAACTCTACTCCCAAACCCAAGTTCAATGAAGAAAATGATTTCTGGTGGAAAGGCTGGGGTGTTCCTAAGCCCAGTCCAAGTACACATTTATTCACTTCCCCTCCCTCTTTAAAAAGGTGGCAGTGGTTCTCTAGATCTGTTTCTGTAGATTAGGTTTACTTCCCTAAAAACCAGCTCTCATTAAATTATCACATAAAATCAAACCTCCGACCTCGCCAATGTGTTTGCGAAACAAAATTCGAACTGTCCCAAGGACGACTGCTGGTACCAACACTTTTGGACAGTGCCAGCTTTGAGACCTTAGGACCTACTGCAATTGTGCCTGCTTGCTTTATATGAGTGATTTGGAGATTTTATAACGCTTTGTCTTTTTGAAGGTGAAAGTTAAACACTGTAAACATTCAAGTTGATTTATATGGGAGGTTTACTTTTGTAACCCATTCCTTCTGTTCTTGTGTGACTCCTGGCTCTGTAATCCGGAGGCGTGGAGAGGGGGAATACTGTTTGAATGTCAAGGTGATCACTAAAGCTGTTAGTGAAAGTCTTCACTGGTCCATGCCCTTTTCCTTGAGATGTCCAAAGGCTGCACAAAATAACTCCTAAAACATCTGGACCAGTGGTCCCTGGCACTGTGTAGGACTGGTGGGACCCACTCTCACTGACAGTAAGGCAGGACTGCCCTGAGGGCTGAACTGGTGTCTCCAAACACCCAAATAAAATCTCTGTGTTGGGAGAATGACACCACCCGGATTAAAAGGTTGATCAGTCACAAACGGCAGGGGCCAGAGACAGACACGCAAAAATGTCTTCAAAGCACACCAGGGCGAGGACCATAAATTGCGTGAATAAAAATGCTCTTCCCGAGAGCCAAAGTCATAACTTCCCGTTGCTTCCCAGAGCAAATCCCGTCTGCTCTGTTTATTAGGTGGGACTGTGTATAGGCAGTCACTCTAAATGTGTTTATTTTAAAGTCATCAGTTGTTCAGTAATCTCAGGCACCTCTGGGAGATTTAACTCAGATAGAGGATTAGGCTGGGGGTCGTGGGGTCACTGATATTAAGATAGAGAGAAGGGAAGGAAACAGCGTTGTTTTTGTGGCATTATCTGAACAGTAAGGAAAAATAAATTTGGGTTTTAAGCTGGCTTTAACCTGACTCTGAAGGAAATGGTCTACAAATCCAGCCAGCAAGCAGGCGACAGTGACGAGACCCTGCTTCTCTTTAAATTTGTTTTGAGCCACCCAACCAAAACCCATGGTGGAAATGGCTTGATTAAGCAAGACTTCTCTAGAAATCTGTAAATTACAGTTTTACATCGTATATTCAAGTGTTTGAGTTTCTGATTTTAACTTTCCTCCCAAAGTTAAAATCCCTTGGGTAGCTTTTGGGGCAGCAGATTGAACCCAGCGCTGAGCTCTCCACAGTGACAGTGGCGTGCCAGATGGGTTCAGCCGGGGGCCAGCATCACCTCTAGGTCCCAAAGCTGCTCTGAGGCAGAGAGCAGGGATATGAACGTCCTGGCACTAATAAAATCATGGGGGCCCATCTGCCAAAATCTCCAAAATAACTCATCCTCTCTCATTTGGAATCTTTGGTGTCTTATAAGAAGTGAACTCATGCTGTGAACTTCTCTGCAGGCTGATTTTTGAGGAACACGTAGACAATTTTTTTCAAGATCTCTAACGCCCTGCAAATGAGACTGAAATAATATAATAGGTTCCAAACTTATTCCAAGGAGAAAGACCCAGACCATTAATGCAGGGACTGGTTTCCCCAGAATAACAAAAAAAAAAGAAAAGAAGAGAAAAGAAAAAGGGGGGGAAAAAAGGCATTGGGAGTAAAGTAAGTAAGGATTTGTTTATTGCCTTCTTAATATTTTATCATAAAACACATGGTCTTACCCTCAGGGCTTGTTGGTGGTTTGTATATGTGTGTTTGCCTGTGTGTATACATATTTTTGTATATAAAAATCCAGTAACATCCATTGTTTAAAAAATCAAAAATGAGAAGGATTTTGCTAAAAGCGTTTTGGGAAAACCTCTGCTCTCATTTTTCCTGTCAGTGTTTTTCTAAGCTTTTATTTTTATTCGTCAAAATGTTTAGAATCCCCAGGAAATCCTGGGATGAACCATTTCCTCTTTGAGCTGTAGCCCTTAGGGGAAAAAGAAAAAGCTCAGATCCTTTCAAATGTTAGAATTTTTCAAACCGTGTTTTTTGCATATTTTTTAAATTAGAGAAAAACTAAGTTAGGAAGATGCTTTACTTCAGGCTGTGGTCCTGGGAAAGCTTGATCTCTTTGTAGAAAAGCCTGAAGAGACCCTTAGATCTGGGCAAGGAAGTCTTTTAGGCTTGGCTCTTAATGGGGAACCGATTGCTGAATTGAGGTATAACAGGTTTAGTTGAAAGACCACCTTTTTTTTTCCTAAGTAAATTAAAAAATAGCATTTTCTTTTCCTCAACCCAATTTGTGTATGTTATTTAGCATGTAACAACTTTTTATTGAGGCTGTTAGTGCCCTGAAGGTTCTTTATTATTAAATTATCAATGTTATTATGTTATTTTAAAAATCCAATCCTCTTTGTTATATACATGAGATTTTGCAACTTCCTTTCCTTCATCTTCAGATAAGCTTCAATGGGAATCATAATTTTAAACTAACAAGAACTTCCATCCTGCAAATACATATGTAAATTGCTGATTTTAAACTCCTCTGGGGTTCACTCCTTGGAGTGGGTTCAGTTGCTAAAATTTCAGAAGGTAAGAATTCAGGTCCCAGACTGCAGCTCAGCAGGGATTACCTTGCCCAGATTTTGAGATGATTGTTATTCTCTGGGAAGGATGAGGCACTGCTGTTATAAATGAGAAAAGCTCAAGAAGTGGTGAAATATGAGACTGGGGTGCAGGAGTCTTTTCATGAAAAATTACACATCAGTCTAATTTTTCAGAACTCTGAATTCTCAGTCACCACATACCACTTTATTTTAGGAAAAGTGTGTTTGTTTATTTATATAGTTCGTGACAAAAGTCTTCACTGCTGTTCTTCTGATTTATTCATCTACTTTTTATCAAGTTTCTTCAGAAGGTTCTTGAAAAGCTGAACATGTAAAGCCCAGACTTGGTGGTTCAATAACTGGTATAAATTACTCCCACAGTCTGTCACAAGTCTAAAAAGATTTGTGGTAATTAATATGAAATTTAATGGTCTTTTTTTTGTTATTTTTATTTGTTTGGGGTTTTTTGGGGGGGGATTGGGGTTCTTTTTTGTGGTGGTGGGCTGTTTGTTTGTTTGTTTGTTTGTTTGCAGTTTGTTGAGTTTTATTTGGTAATTCAAGGAAAAAAAGCCCAATATTTAAGGATATTTATTTTTTTCATTACCCAACATTACGTAGTAAATAATTCTTCTGCTTTTTTGGGTTTTTTCAGGTTTGGGATGGGAGTATTGGACCAGTCTGCTGGGACACTGTTACAAATCTGTAACTGTTCTCACTTTGCAAATGGGTGGGTGAAGGAGAAAAGTCTAAAGGAGGGAGACCAATAATGAATTTCCTAAAGTTCCTGTTACTACAGCATGCTCAAAGTCCCAATACAATACCTGTGACTTGAGAAGTTCAGAAGATTTTGGTTTTTTTATCAAAAACATTTTGACTGAGTTTGGGCTTTGGATTTAAGCTAGGGGGCAAGAAACAGTCAGAGGCAATAGAAGTTTCCTCATTTAGAGGTGTTTTCATTCCAGTGTCTGTCATGTAGCAAATTAACCAGCACAGAGAGCCCAAGAGTTCTCAGGCTGTGAGCTCTGAGCAGTATGTATCTGTTGTGGAGTTATACTCTGTGGAGAATATAACAGGGTCTTGCATCTGAATACTTTTCCATTTGGGAATGCCTAAAGACCATCCCTTGTTGCTGTGGGCCAGAATGGATCAAGGGAGTAGACTTCAGGCGCAGGAAAGTCTTTCAAAGTTTTGTCCTTTAGACTTTGCTGTTTTGATTCCTGCCGTCTTTAACGTTTTCTCTCTTTTCCTGTCTGTGTTTCTGCAGGTGCTGTTTGCTCTAAACCAAACTCTGCTCCAACACGAAAGCCTTCGAGCGGGGAGTTTGCAGGCCCCTTACACCACCGAGGATCTCATCAAGCACTACAACTGTGGAGACCTGAATGCTGTGATATTCAACCATGACACTTCACAGGTGAGCAGAATTGTTCCAGATGGGCCAGAGAATTGAGGAAAAATCAGCTGCTTTAATAGCAATATCCCAGTCATCACTTCATATTCTGCCTCCTCTTCCCCCTCTTCCTTTTAATGCCCTGTGTTTTCTTTCCACACGTGCCTCATTTGCCTGGTGAGAGAGTGGAATTTCCCTGGTTTTGCTCAGGCTCTGGGGAATCATAGAATGGTTTAGGTTCAAAAAGACCTCCAAGATCATCGAGTTAACTGCTGACCCAGCACTGCCAAGTCCGCAGCTAAACCGTGTGCCCAAGCACCACATCCACACGTCTTTAAATACCTCCAGGGATGGTGACTCCAACACTTCTCTGAGCAGCCTGTTCCAACAGCCCTTTTGATGAACAAATTTTTCCTAATATCCAATCCAAACCTCCCCTAGTGCCACTTGAGTCTGTTACCTCTTGTCCTGTTGCTTGTTACCAGGAACAAGGAATGGACTGCCTGGAAAACTTTCCTAGGGAAGTTCTTGAAAAAAAGGTTAATTCTGGATGTTTGGGGCTGTTGAATGCAGACTCCTCATTAAGGGTGGGGGGGAAATCTTTGTAGTATTTGAGCTTATATATGAAGAGGAAGTGGACTTTATGTAAATACTCTATAAAGTAAATAACTTCTTGAACATGTCATAATTCAATAATTTTGTATGTGTCTCAGGCAGCCCTTCAGTCTCTGTTTATCTTAGTTATCCAAAGCTATTAAAAACTCTCAAGGGAGCAGAAATCTGCTTTCCAGACCAGTTTGATGCTTCATGGCAAACTGAGATTCTTCTTTGATACGTAGGTTCCTCTTTCCCCTTTCCAATTTATTCTGTGAAATCTTGGTCTTTGGATGTCATCTCCAACATCTCCTTTTTTTGATAAATATTCCCAGGTTCCTGCCTCAGGTGCAGTGACTCACCTGGGGCAAACCTGTGTAAATTTGAGAGCCACAGTATTATAAATGTTTTGCCTCTGAAAGAATTAAATCATGATAGCAGTTTATCAGTAGCAAATGCAAATCAAGGAGAACTGTGTGACTGCAAGAGAGAGCTGAGACAGGGTAAGCTCAGTCTCTGCATTGGGGCAGAGGTCTGTGGGACATTTCATCTTACTGTCACTATCTTGGGTTGCACAGGGCTCTGTGGGTCACTTGGTTCTCAGCAGAACAGCTGGGCAAGTGAATGAGGCTCCAGCTTGGGATAAAACCCCTTTGCTATCCCAGTTAACTCAGTCCTAGAAAATGAAGCATAGTTTTAGCATGACTGAGCAGGACATACAGGGGTGGTTAACGTGGCAGCACTGGAACACAAAAGTGTGTCATACCAAAGCTGCCAGAGCTGTTCATTCTGGTCAGCCTTGCACTGAAAAGTAAGGGGAGAAAGGGAGAAGGCCACTTAGGTAGGAACCCATCTTTAAAGATGGGGGATGTGAGTTGGAAAAGGTAGAGAGCTCATGACTTTGGAGGATCCTGGAGAAGTCAGTGGTTGTAACCATTCCTGCAATGTTGAGGCAAAATGCACACGAGAAACAAACAATAAACAAGCAAGATGTAGTGGAGTGTTTGCCGTGGATGCTGTGAAAGAACTGCTAGTAGTCAAACCCATGACAGCAGTCCTGGTATCTGGATGTCCTGTGTCACCTTTTAATGCCCAGTGTAATTTCTCCTAATAAGTAAAGCCTTTGTCCCTAAGACGAGCTGTGGTCATTCACAGCAGTTGCATGGACTCACAGACACCTCTGATTTATTCACACATTGTCCTGTAACAGACCTTTGGGTTAGACTTGAGAGGAACCGTTGCTGTAAAAACTTCTTTATCCCTGCAAATTATTGGATCAAGTGTGAGTTTCAAAACAGTGTTAAAGACAGAAGAAAGAAGCCAACAACCAGTCAGAGTTCAAGCACTGGTGTTAGTCATGGTCCCAGAGTGCACACAGTTGATGGAGATTATAACGCTTACAGGCCATGGAAAATTAAAATCCCTCTATGTATACTGGTCCCTGCAGAACTCTAAATATTGTGCAGTACTGTTGGGTAAAGAGTTTTTTTGTTTGGTAGTGTTTTTATAAACCAGCTTTATACCATTTATTTTAACTGCAAGCAGAACAAAATAGAAAATTAAAACATAAAATAAACTCCCTATTCAAGTCAGGTTTTGCCAGTTGGGGTCATTCCAAAGTTTGTTCTGTGTGGTTTTTGCAAGGATGAAAGACTCTGTCTGTCATGGAGAGTTTTTGCCGTTTGGTTACCAAATTCGATTAGCCTGGCTCAGATGTTACACATGAAAGATCCCCCGTGGGATCTCTCTCTCGAGACATTAAATGTAGGCACAGGGATTTATCATGTGCTGAGTCTGTTGTAGTTCAGGGCAGGTACCCATGCCAGTCTTGGGAGACAAGAGTGCCACAGTGATTTTAGAAAGTATGTCCATTCTTCCATGATAACCAGCTGCTGGCCCAACTCTTTAGAGGTCTGATAAGACCTTGGAGCTGGTACCATTAGTGCAACTTCAAAATATCACATAGAATGGAAAAAAAAGATCAGGAGTGGAGCTGTAAGCATCAACACCTATGTGAATGGTGGGGGCCAGGAATTCAGCTCCATCCGGTGCAGCCCAGGAGAACTGCGGAAGGATGTGACTCTCACTCTTTGAGGATTGATTTGGGGGACTGTTTAAGGCTATTCATGCCTGCTTGTCCCTTGAAGGTTATCGGGAGCGGCAGAATAAAAGTAAAACTGCCCATCAGTTGGCTCAGTTCAGAGCTGATGGTTGAGGTGGCTGTAATGGACTGGGAAGGAGGTGATGAAGTCTAAGGTCTCTGTGGGGACAGTGGCAGGGAGAGCATTTATGTGGGTGCAGTAACTTCCTAAATGCCTCCAGTGTGACTCCTGGGAGATGAAGCATCTTCAGTAGCCATCTGCAAGATGCTGAGGTGCCTTTAGAGCAAAAATCATGCTGGAGCAGAAAGGACCAGGAGAGGGAATACCAGCACTGTTGACCTGATGTTACAGATTAGTTCCTTGAGCCTCTTTAGCCACCGCAAGAGAGTTTGGGAAGTGTGCAGTTTCCTGCACATTCCTGAGTCCTGCAGCATTTGGGAGGAGAGGGCAGAGCCCTTCTGGGACCAAGGCTGTGCCAAGGGGGTGCACAGACAGGATGGTGCTGGGAGGAAAAGTGCAGGAAAAGGTAATTCCTAGTCCAAAGCAGGTTTTAGGTCAGAGCTCCTTTGTCACCCATGGGTAGGGACAGGACCACCCCAGGGAGATGCTGCTCACCTTGAGTTTGGGAAGTGCAGCTTAGCCAGGGTGCCCAGAATGAAGGAGTGTGATCAGGGTCCCATGTCCCTGACTCTTTCCTTTCCCAGGGCCATGAGCCCTGTTGAGAGCAGAGGAGTAAACAAATCCTTCTCACTTTCAGTGGGTTTTTTAAATTTTATTTTAATTAAGAACAGTGAAAGAGGAAACACCTCTGCTTTCCTGTGGTTATATTACATCCATCATTCCTCTCCCTCTCTCCATTTCTTTAAATTTTGTTTGCAAGCACCATTCTTCCAAATGTAAAAATCCTTAGTTAAACTTAGTAAAAATTTAAGGGGCTGAGTTTACTAAGTTAGACTGTGACCCAAAAGCATAGTAGGAAACATCTCTTTTTCTTCAATAGCCTTCCTCAAACACTTGATTCGCTTGTGACTTTTGCAATCAAGAGGCTTATGTTGAGGCTTCTGGGCAGAGAGTCAAAATGATACTGAAGAGAAAGTGTTCTAAGCTAAAGATAGGATGGGTGTATTTTCTGCCATTTCTCCAGACTGTTTTCCCCCTCAAAGAAGTCAGTTTCTTTCTCTGCTTTTGTAGATGTTCCCTAAAAGCAAAAATGTACTGGATTAGATCAGTAGTTTTAACTTCTGTATTCTGTCTGAAGCTCTCGCTAGGGAATTGAGGTTGGTGTGTCCAGAAGTATTAAAATGCAAAAAATCTGTTAGTTCAAAATTAGAAAATTATCTGTCTCCAGATGATTTTTTTTTACCTGAGACAGCTGAGAAATTGCCTAATGACCCAAAGCCTTGATGAAGAAAAAGCAGGGTGCAGAACAATTTATCGTGTGGGGTTTTTTGCACAAATGACTTCCATGGTCACTTTTCAGCTGATCAGTTTTTAAGGACAGTTCTGTACACCAAATTCATCTTTGGCAGCATTGAATTAGCTGGTTCTGTTTCCTTGTACCCCTGTGTACTCTTTATTAAGAGGAAAATTGAAAATCCGAGGCTAAGGTTTTTGTCCTTCGACCTTTCCCAAAAATTATAGCTGCGGTCTCCAGCTCTTGTCTCTCATCTTCTGTCCCCAGCCATTCTCCTGACCTGAGGAGAGGCTCCTGTCCCAGAAGAAGATGATTTTTCCTCTCTTATTGCTGATCTGGCACGTCAGAGTCCTGCAGCTTTGCTGATAACTTTAGAGATAATTTCTACTGGCCCAAGTACCCAGGTTTGATACTTGTCGTTTGCCCGTCCCATTTAGGGTTAACAGCACGGGGCAAGAGTCATACCTGACACTTCCAAAGCATCTTTTATCCAGAAAGCCTTTATGGTTTGTGTGATAGACTGTATTGAGAGCCCATTAAAGTAATGGGGAACATTTCCATGCCTTCAGCAGGCTTTGTATTCATCCCAGCAGGCCCAGCCATCGCTGGATATCAAAATGAATAAATCAAGTGAGTGACTAACCCAGTTTACAGGCTTTGTGCTCAGCTCAGCATAATGATCTTCTCATTGTCAGGAGGTGTAGGGTCTTGACTTCACCCCACACGGTTAAACAAGCTGTGCAGTGAAGCTGTTTGGTGGTCGCCACAGCTTGCAGACGGGTCTCAACCCCTTTCAGGTGCTGTGCCCTCTCCTTCAAGCTGTGTCCATCAGAAACAACCAAGCTTTTTGGATACTTTGCTAGAATGATGCCCATATCTCAAGTTGCCATGTGGATTTAGATAGTGGGTGTTGCCTTCTGAAAAGCATATGATGATCTTGATAACATGACATTAGAGATTCATACACTAAGCCCGTCAGTATCAGCCTTCCTAAACTAAAGATGAAAGTGTTTAGTGCCTCGCTTCACAAGACACTTGCTGTTTTATAAATCACCAGGTTGTGTTATGTACCCCCTTAAAAATGTTATCATCCTTCACTGAAACCTGTCCTTTAAGATTTAAGGGTCCTGATAATTCTAATTACATCATTAACTTGCCCCGTTGTCATTCTGGATAAAATACAACTGGATTTCTGGCTCACTTCTCAAATCAATGAGGACTATCTGTGGAATGCTCCAACTTCAGTAACTGCAGAAACACACAGCTGAGACCATTAGGTAGAGTGTTGAATGACAAGCAGACCTAATTTGTCCAAGGAATGGAGTTTTATCTAGGGCAGAGGAAGATAAATCCATGAACTGAAGGCACAGCTATTGTAACGCAATGCTCTGGAAGCATCTTATCGTTCTCAGCCCTAACAAAGTGCAGGCGAACTGGCACAGCCTCCTGTTCTTCCAGGGAAAGTGATTGTGGGCTTTCCAGCAAAGCAAGTGCGGGGTTGTCTCGGGCGCCAGGGAAGCCATCCCACGAGTTTCCCATTGTGGCTCCAGGCGGAGGGTCGGTCACGCTTCCAGGAGGGATTGTCAGGAGGACATTGATGGCAGTCGTGACGCCAGCTGGGTGCTTGGTGACACGAGTGCTCAGTGCTGCCTGTGCCCACAGCCAGCAGAGCCTGGCCCCCACCTTCTCCTCTCTGGAGATGTTTCCCATAGCTCAGAGAGCTCCTGCTCTGCTCTGGTGGGATCATAGTTTCTTCCCACTTGCACCTGAGTTACAGCTCTGTGTTTTGGTACACTGTGAGCATTTGGAAGTGAATGAAAAAAGAGAAGTGTAGCCAAAATTTTCGGAGTCTAATTTTCATATTATGTCAGAACAGGATTCCAGATTGGAGCAATATTGTATTTTGGCTTATGTGTTTCAGGAAATTGGTTGCAGATCCAGACTGAGAGTGAAGTCTACTTGTTGATGACAGTGCTGGGGAAAACATTGCAGAGATTGTTTTTTTATTAATAATCTGGAACATGCCCAGATAATTTTCATGCTACAGGTTTTGAAACTAGGTTGTTCTTGCTTGAAAATTTTCATTGCATGTTTGCATTTGGAGTTGTTTTACCTTGGAAGTTCTTTTCCTCCTCTTTCCATGAAGAAAGCAATGGGAGAGAAAAGAGAGTCAGGGAGAAATTCGAACAAGACATTTAAAAGCTAAGATTTTTCTTTCAGACTGCTCCATTATTAGAAAAAGAACATATTCACCTACAGGAGAAGGCTGATTTACATTAAAACATTCAGAAATTGTTGACTACCCATATTTATTAGTAAGGGAATAGACTATAAATGAGTATGAAAGAGTGATTGGTAAAAATATTTGGAGTTGAAGGTGCTGCTTTCTGTGCAGTGCTGTATGTGTGCAGTAAAGCATTTACTTTCCCTTCTTTTTAAAGAGCTGGTTTATGAAGTGTTTCTTGGAAAGACTTGTTAAAGAGAAATGAAAAAGACTTGTCAGTATTTTAAATAGTGTCTTGTTGGTTGAATGTACAAAGTGCTTTTTCTTTCTTCTCATTTTATCTAGAAGATATATTTGCTCCTCATTGTGACAGTGAGGGGGGAAAAAGTGGGACAAAGGGGGCAGCTTGGTTGGTTTGGCAGGACTTGGCAGGATTAGTGTTAGACATTATTGAAAAGGCTGTGTTCTTGGGTACTCCTGGACACAACATTTCCTGATCTGACACTGTTACAGTGCATTACCAAATGGTGAGTGCCATCAATCAGCTATCTCCAATGTAAACTGGTTGAGCTCTCTGAGGCCTGGATCTTCTGTCCTCTGAGGGAGCTGATGCTGATAAACCCAAAGGCTTATGGAGTTCCACCAGCTTGGATGCAAAGAAATCCATTTCGGGGGTAACTTAATCTGAATTATTCCTTATTTTTCTCCTCACTGGTCCTCATTCCATTTCTAAATGCTTGCTTGGAGATGCTCTCCGTCTTTTCGTCTGGTACTAGACCTCTCAAGTAACCCAACCTGAAAGAAAAAAATCAGTTCAAAAGCCATCATCCAGTTTGTTTCAGATGCCATCTTAACTAGAAAGCTGGTTGGGCTGGGAGAAGCCTGGATTTTTTCTAGGACCAAACAGGAAGACAGAGCCACCTCTGCAATGCACTCCCTCGAGTGTCAGCTCCGGAGGTCCCGTGTCCAGCCCAGCTGCTGTTGTGTTACGAACCAGATTTCTGCTCCTTGCTAAGTTATGTGATATTGTGTAAATCGTATATTTCGGATCAGACTCGCCTCGGGTTAAAATAATATTGCAAACGTCACATACACATTCAGGCTTTTCCTAGAATCTCACTAAACAGGGATGGAAAGAAACTCATTGAAGAGCCCTGAACAATGCATATCCAAGACAACCAAACCTGAGTTTGTACCCACTACTAACCAGCTGTTCTCCCACTGTGTAACAGAAGACAAAATGAAAAATACCTTTGGAAAAAGGATTGCAGTTCTTTAATAAACCAACCCCAAACCCAAACCTTCTGGCCCCATTTTTTCACTTTATTGCCCTGCTTTGCCCTTTGATCAGTATCTTTACTTGGGTGTCATGGCAATATAATAGGTGATGGTTTTAGTGTCAGAACAGAAAAAAAATATTCTTTGTCAAAGAAAAGAAAGCATTTGGAAGGGAAATAGAAAAACTTGAACTTTTCCATATGTTTGCAAGCTCATGAAAGCTGGCCTCAAAAAAATCCCAATGTTAAAAGGCTTTTAAGTGTGGCGAGAGTATCATTAGGTTGTTAAGATTTACCCTCCCCTCCGAAATCCAAACCTTTATTTGCATACACTGCAGGCTTGTCGTCCTTAGTCAATTAATGAGCAGGTCCCTGTAATCTGGTCCTAAATATACACCACATAGTTGGGTGAAGCTTGCAGAAAGGGGGCCGGGATCATTGTTCTGACTGTGTTTTGTTAAGACTTCTTTAATCAAAACATTCATTCAGATAGAGAGGCCGGCTGCATATTTTGGCATCGCGACCAAGGGGAGCAGGGACGGGGCTGGGGTGGGGAGGGAGGCCTTGGAGGAGGGGTTGATGTTGCTTGCTTCTTCTTTTTCTTTTTTTTCCCGAAGTGCTTGGAAAGCAGCTATTTAACTGGTGTGGAAAAACAAATAGAAAACATACATGGAGGTCATGACTTCTCAGGGATTTTTTAACAGGGATAGAAGTATCACCCCCCAAGCTGTGTGTGAGTGTGTGAGATGCACAGCCCATCCCTGTGGCCTTTCTGCCTTTTTTTTTAAAAAAAATGTTTTCTTTCGGCCCAAATGGACGGAGAAGGTAGAACTAGGCAGGACACATAGCTGTTGTTTGGCCAGGTGCCACCTGGAAGAACAGCCCTGGCAGGATGGGTTTGGTGCTCCCAGGGAGGGTCTCCACGCAGGTGCAGCGGGGGCTGAAACTGCAGATACAGGAGTGTCCGAGGGCTGCAGCCCTCCCTGCCTGCAGGCAACTTCACACTCAGGCCAGCAATGACTCCTACAGCTTTTGCGTCACCTGCAGAGCTGGTTTTTAAAAGCATCATGCACTGTCCTTAGAGACTGCACTGGCATTCAGCCTGATTTTCCCCTCCACATCTTCTCCTATTTGTAATTCTCCTGCATTTACAAGTTTAGATGCTCCAGTGGCTCCTAGACCTGAAGTAGCCAGTTTGAAACTCCAAGACCTCTGTTTTCGCACTGAAGTTTCCATGGCACACTGAGGGGTATCCCACTAGCTTTAAATCAGAGAGGCCAGTTACAGAGATCTCACTAACATGAACTGTGATGTAACTGCAACATCTGTGGACCATGAGCAGTGATGGGTGGTGGGCAGGGATAGCTCATGGCCAGAAGTGGCTCCCCAGAATTGGTCCCAAGAAATGTTCTTGCTTGTGTTCTTCACTTCTCTTCAAGCAAAAAGTATTTTTGCCTTTTTTCCCCTCTCAAACTCTGGAAAAGGGAAAGGAGTGATGGAACTGAACTTTACTCCAAAGATCAAAGATTCCTTTTACAGCCCAGCCAGACTTCTAATATGTTACTTTAAATTTTGGTGCTTAAAAGAAAGCCATAATGGGTTAATCACATGCTCACACTGGAGACTTCTCCTTCCTGGTTTCCCTTTTCCATAACAAGCTGGAAACTATCATCTTGGCAGCTGCCCTCTTTGGGCTTTAGGTTAAATCAGTTTAACCCAACACTCCTTCCTTGGCCGTTGCTCATCTCCCTCATGATGGAAACTTGGGAGTGCTGGAGAAAAACCAGTTGAGTTGGCAGCATCTTTCACTTTTGTGACAGCCACGTCCTCCTCGTGGAGATACTTGTTCTCACAGCCCATTCACTTTGCACTATTCCAGTCCTTCCTATCAGAGGCTGCAGTAAGAGGATATTGCTCTCCCCGATGCCAGAAGGGTCCATAAATCAGAGGAAAACAGGTGTCTTCCAAGTCCAGAGCAGTATATTTTGCAGCCTTGCAGTAAAAGCCACAATGCCTTGTCAAGGCTGGTTAACAGGAGGGTATCCTCCCTTCATAAAGGAATGATAACTCGAGCTCAGATGTCAGCCTCTGACCCAAGAAGGGCTGGTGTGAATTTAGGGCCGTTCGGTTTGCTGGAGGAGCCAGCGGATTTTGGGATGCTGTTCTGGCTCCCTGGCAGCCCCCATAAGCTGCCTGTCAGCTCTTGAGATCCTTATCTTGCGTAGTGCTGTCAACGGTATAAAGGTTCCTGACCTGCATGGTGCAGGGAAAATCCTTCAAAGCAGGATCCCTTACTTGTCTTCTGGCCTCTGCCCACGTAAAGCTCATAAACCAGTAATAAAGAGAACCCAATCTTTATCATGTTTTAAAAAAATTAATGTAGTTGTCGTGATCTGGGAACAACTCCCTGCTCACAACTGGAGATAAGGATTATGAGTATGGAGGTGGAGCCCTCCTGTAAGGGAAGGATGGATGTGGTTTGTTTTGAGGTGCTGGACTGGAACTCTGGAAGCTGATGACCAGCTCTCTGCCTTGCCACGGTTGTCCCTTTTGACCCTGGGTGTGCCGCCTGCTGTTTTCTCTATTTAGCCCGTGAACGCTCTGGGGAGAGAAGGAGAAATAAGGAAATAAGGCATTTTCATTAAGAGATTCCCCTGCAACTGTCAGTGATGATGCTATACTTGCACCAGTCTGGAGTTTGGATATTTCACAGGAGATGAGGCTGGAAATCCTTGAGTCATCTGGTGATTAGGACTGTGGGAGAGAGGAGTCTCAAAAGCCAAGAGGATTGACCAAGATACAGGAAGGTAATAGCTGGAGAGGTTTTAGGATCACTATTTCATGGCAGGGGTTGGCTTCTCATTTCCCTATCTCAGCTTCCTCTTCTCCATCTGCAAGCAGAATTATGGTTGAAGATCACCTCTGCCCACAAGCGGGTGAGGAAAGGCAGGCAGCCCTTTATTCCAGTGTTGGTACTCTTTGGTTTTGATTGACATATTATTACAATTCAAATGCACATTCCAGAAATACACTCTCATCACTGGAACAGAACGAGGCTAAACAAGGTTATCAGAGGACTGGGAAATGTGGTGCATAGGAGTAGGAACGATAACACTGTTACTCCACATGTGATAGTGATTTGGTACTGGACTGAGTCTAGAGCAGTTCCACTGTAGGCAATAAATCCAAAGTAGGAAAAAAAATGTAATCAGAGTTGATGGTGCTTATGTGTGTCCAAAAAAATTATTTGCAGATAGATATTCACAACTCTGGCATTGTGCCTCTGCCCAGAATATTTGTCTAAATATTAAAAAATAGTAAATAAAAAAATGTACTTAAATGTAGTCCCGTGTCCATGAATTTTCAGCTGAACTTTGGCAGTAAGCCCTAAATGTGATAAAAGACTCTGCGCCAATATATTTTGCTTTTCTCTTTTTTTTTTTTTTTATGTTTTCTTTCTCTCTGTCTCTACAGACAAAGCTGACAACATAGCATAGATCTTGAGTTATGGCTGATGCATTTTTCTAAGCTAAAGTATCTTGTTAGTTGTTATGCTAATGATTGCAGCAGAATCCAAGCCTCTGTGGAAATTTATGGGAAGAGAGGTTACTGCTGAGCATTGTCTTGGACTTTGGATCTTCCTTTGGGTCCCTCCAGAGCCAGGCTGAGCCAGTGCCTTGTATGTAACATCAAGGTAGAAAGTCTTGCTGTCCCCGTTTTACAGATGGACTTTTGAGAGACAGGAGGAATAAAGCCAAATGCTTCAAAGACACTTAGTGGAGGTTAAGTGCCGAGTTTCCTTTGAAGGTTTAAACCCAAATGTCATGCTTGTGATCATGTAAGAGATTTGTATCACCCATGGGAGCAGAACCATTTTTTCAGGGTAGTGTCATAACTACTCCACAATCCTTCCTCTTTCTTCTCCCTAAAGCTCCCACTGACTTCAAAGGTGAAGAATTATGGCCCGCATCCCACGGCACTGTGAGCTCAGACGTGTGTACAGAGCTTTATCCACACATATATTCCATCAGGGATACTGACTGGAGTAAAACTACTCAGAGAGTGGGGAGGGGAAGAAATTTTTGCAAGGCTGGGATTTCTTATTTATTCTCATAGTCCCTTCCTTGAACCTCAAAAATTTAACTGAGAAATCCAGGGTGTACCTAATGACTGAGTTTGGGGTCTGTCTGTACTGTCCATAGGAGAGCTGTAACCCAAAGAAAACAGGAACAGAAAAAGGATGGAGTGCTAACTTAATAAGTAAAACAAAATATTCTTTATTTTGAACACCTCAGTGAGATACATTATTAAGTTTCCACTAGAATTGTACGTATATATGAGTTGGTTGGGGGTCTTGGAAAACTGCACAGCTTGCACAGACTGCATATAAAGAATCTATTTATCTCTTGTCGTGTGTATCCACTGCAAGTGAGCATACCCCAAGTGATGTGTTTTTCTGCTGATCCAGCTGTTACTCTCCTAGGTGAACTGCAAAATTAGTAGTTTGGATTTTTCAACAGTCACATCATCCACTCCATGGTACATTTAAATGCTGGTAGCAATAATCAGCTATTATTAGGAGATCAGTCCCTCACCCAGTGGCACAGCAAATGTCTCATCCGTTCACTCTCAGCTCAAAAACAACAGATACATATCATTAAAATGTTAAAATCAATTTTTTCACAGAATAGAAACAAAATAAAAGTAGAAGAGGGAAGGTGCGTCCTTTCGGTGCATATTTAGCCCATCCTTTTAAAATAACAGGTCTTCTCCTTTTAAAAAAAATCCCCAAACTTAAATTCTGGCTCCAGTTAACAGTTTCCTAATTGCGTGTGACTGTTTCTTGACTTCCTGATCCCTGTCTGGTTTAAGGGTTTCTTAAATCAACAGGAGCAGCTGTCTCCCTGAAGCCAGGCATGGTGTGTGTCACTGACTGTGGAAAGGACCTGGATACAGGGAGGAGCGGAGGTGATTAATGGGGCAAGTGTCACAGCTCAGAGTGTGGTTGCACTACTGTGTAGGGGCATGCTTACTGCAGTCATTTATCTTCTGTCCTCTGCCCCACACACACAGAAACACACTTGCAGATTTTGTTTTTGCCAGGCACTAGAAATGCAGGAATGCACGCAGTGCAGCAGGACCTGTAGCTGATGCTGTGCCTCTCTAGGTGATGCCTTCCTTTGTCTTGTTCCTTGGGCAAGCAAAATAAACATTGACAAAACCCAATCCTTGCTTTTAAATTTATCTCTCTGCCACTGGCAAACTTTTTCCCACAGAAAAGAAGGAAAGAAAAGGATAGGGGGGGAAGGCAAGTAAATGGCTCTGTTTTGTGTACTGTATTTTAGGTTAGATAAAGAGAAGGAACAAACTGTAGGTTGAATGTTGGATGTAGAATTGCAAGTGATAGAGTTGCACAAGGAGATAAAAGGTGCTTCCTTTCTTGGCAAAGACCTTGTTGGTCTAGGTCTAAATACAGCATCTGTTTCTGGGCTATCTGCACCTCCATCCGCAGTGGGATGCACAGAGCTGCTTGGTCCCCCAGCACTGCTGCTCCTGCTTTGTGTAGGAGCAGGTTGTGCTCACAGGCAAGGCTGTACTTTGCTTTCCCCAAAGCATCTCAAGTGATTCGAAACCAGGTCCCAGCCTTCACTTCTCCTCAGCCAGAAGCAGGGAAGAAGAGACTTCTCTTAGGTGGGTATTGAGCCTTCAGATGCTTCCAGAAAATGTCACCTTCCAGTTCAGTGCCTAAAGGCTTCCCTGACTCCTGCCTGAGAGCCGCAGTGTAGAGGAGACACAAAGGCTTGTGATATCTCCATGGACCAATTGATTTGCAGCCTAGCAATACGGAGGTTACTGCGAGTGTAAAATGGCCACTCATTCCTCAGACTTTATTCCTACAATGTAAATCTCTCCCACCTGGTTTTTCACCAGGAATGGAAGCCACTACATCCTTTGCTGCTGTAGCCAGCAACATTTTATCTCTTTGACACCATCAGTCTGCTCCTTCATCCCTTTGAGACAAACACATATTCTTGCCAGACATGGAGGCAGCTTCCTTGGGTTTTCACAGGAAACTGGTGTCTCCAATAGGTCTGACTTAATAGGACTTATTACTTGTTGAGTGCTGGCTCAGGGCTAAACTGAGCACAAGGTGCAAAGTACTTGCATGCTCTGAGGAGTTCACAAGTTACACTGGTGATGCCAAGCCTTGCTGGAAAGCCTGGAGGAAGGAATGAGTCAGGGTAATGCAACTGAACCCTTAAAGAAAGACATGCTGTGAGGAGCACGGTGATTTGGCAAAGCAGGTTGAGAAGCAGTTTGGAAAATCAGAAGTCCGGCTGGTCTGTGAGACCCAATAGGCTGGGGCAGGGTTCCTGAGATGGAGTGTTAGCTCCATTCCCTTGGGGTCCCCTGGTTCAGGAGATGTGGTCCCTTTTTCTGTCTCAGTCAATTGGGAACAGCCTTTGGTGTGAATCCAGAGCAAGGTGTAGACTCATCCTGCATAGTGCGTGGTGAAAAATCTCTTCTGCTTGGTCCCTCACATATATTAGGAGTGATGCAGATGGGGCTGCAGTGAAAAACCTTTAAGGAGAGTCACTGGGAAAATGCAAATCAGTTTTTCTCCCTAAGACTTGCTGATAGCTTTTGGAGAGGCATTATGAGTGAAGAGGGTGGGAAGAGACAAAAATTGTTGTGATAAAACCATGCGGCCAAGTGGAAAGGGAAGAGGTGGGCTGCAAAACAAAAACTAAAGGCAAGTTTTAGAATATGAGTACAGGAATTTAGTATAGTAGAAAACCAGAGAAAGAATTAACCCAAGTAACAGTCACTGCACCAAGTATTTCAGCACAGCGAGTGAGGGATGGTCCCCTCATGGGCTGTGCATGCAATGTCATTGACACCCACTCAGATTAACACTTGAAATCCTGGCAGCTTTACATGTACCTGGGGACTCAGAAATCTGAATCTGGGGTTTGCAGCTTAAGCTGCTTTCCAGTGGTGAGGCACAGAAAATGGCCAGAACGTGCCTGGGTCCTGTTAGCAGTCATCGAACACTGTCCACTTGCAGCTCTTCTCTCTGCAGGGCACGTGGGCTCCCAAACTCTCGTGGTAGACCTGGGACTTTCACTGTGTCCAAACAAGTTGTTGTCCTAATAATCAGAGACTTTTGGCTTATCTGTCCATTGCAGCTTGGATCTTGGCCCATTCCTGGGTCTGCTGCCCTGAACAATGGTCGTTTAGGTTTCAGCCTTTCTGCTGTGTCTGTGAACATCTCTCCTCACAAAAGCAGGGACGAGCAGTTCTTATGGAAGTCTCTTCCTCGGATATATCAGGAATACTTCGGGGATTTACGTGTTGCAATGCATGGTCTTCTCTGGTGAGACCTCATAGCATGTGAGGATGAGGGGGTTCACCCTGTGTGCACCTTCCTGTGTCTGCATTTGCTATCCTTTCCTCTTTTTGAACTGTTAGGTTTGTATACAAGCCAAATCTTACAGTCCTTACTCAGTTCATGGTGACCTCAGCTGAGAACAGATCACAGGAATTTGGTGTTAAACAGCCAACGATTTTTTTTGAACAAGCAGAGAATAAAGGTCCGAGTAACTCACCCAAATGTAATGCCTGAAACTACATTTTGATGAAGGGACAGAGAAAAATCAAAATTAACTAAAGTTTCCTTTAGTAAAATACTAGTTTCACTTTTTAAAAAAAAATTATAATCAGTGGGAATTTTTTCTTTTCCTTTTTTTTTTTTTTTCTTAGAGTTCCTAACAACCTCCCATGCTCTGATCCATTAGTGGTTTTTTGTGTGATAGTGATGCTCAGGTGGCTTAAATAAGGCTGGATTAAAACATGCAGTGTTTTGGGGGTTCTTTAACAAATGCCACCTGAGCTATGGCCTCTCTCTCTGTTTCAGGTCCCAAACTTCATCAACACAACACTCCCACCCCATGAGCAGGTGACGGCTCAGGAAATAGACAGCTACTTCAGACAGGAGCTCATCTACAAGAGGAATGAGAGGATGGGGAGAAGAGTGATGTCACTTTTGAGGGAGAACAGAGACAAGAGCTTCTTCTTTGCCTTTGGAGCGGGTATGGCATGATTTTTTCTGTTTTACTCGGTTACCATGATTGGAAATGAAGTGTTCAGAATGCTTCAGGTCTCTGGGACAGTGGGAAGATTTCTCAGGAGGCTTTACTTTGAAGCAAGACTTTTGTTTGTCCAGACCCACTTTTAAAATGGAGTGAGTTGTTGTAGGAGGTGGGTCTAGGTCCAGCCAGGCTGCACACAGGCTCCACTGCCTGTGTTTTCCATCTGACTGTAGAAATGTGAAGCTGTAAGTATTTTTCATATTGTTGTGCTTGTTCCCTTCCCAGACCTGTGGGCTGCTTGGCCACAGGTATAGGAGATTGTTTGAGTGCCTTTGAATTTTCAAGCCCAGGTGCTGATGGCAGTGAGTGGCAGAACACAAACCCTTTGGTGGCACAGGGACGTGTGTATGGCTCTGGGTGCTGGCCCAGGGTTTCAAACCTTCTGGGGTTGCTGCAGTTAGACCTTCACCTGCTTTGGTGGTGTGTCTGTAGAGACTGGCTGGTTTTGGGCTTTGCACAAGTGCAGGAGTTGTGTGTGTAGCTAAATACCTCCATTTTAAACCATTAAGTAAAAATCCAGTGTGTCCCTGTGCCTGTTTAAGTGCTCTCCCTGATGTCTGCAGTACTTCTGTGAGCCTGCGACAGTACATGCTACTGTCCTTTCTCTCCCTTTTTTTAATTCTTTTCTCTTTTCCGATGGAATTCACATTTCCGTGTGATAAGAGTATAAATAATAACCGTTCAGGCCCCAGCTCAGCAAAATCCTGAGCACCAGCTTAAGAGTCTCTTTGAGCCCCCTCGGCTTCAAGGCAGCCTGAGATTGCTGTCTCAAGAACCGATCTGCTCCTCCTGCTCCCTCTCCTTGGCAATTTCTCATTCTTGACAGAACTTTGCTTCTCATCCCATGGCTCTCGCTATGAACTTTGGCAACAACTCACCTTTCGCTACTCACTTCAGTGGGAATTTTGATTAAAGACTGCGGGTTTTAGCAGAGACACGTGCATTTTGATGTATTTATTTTTTGAGTGTATCCGGACTGAATTTTCCCAAGCTTATTTAATCTCAAACTTGGCTGATATTTCTGGCTTAACTGTTTTTACAGTAGGAAAATATATCATGATAGCTCATAATTGGACAGGCATTCATAAAAACCAGCTTGTCTAACCCAAGGAGTGAGGTTTATCGGAGATTATTGAACATGATGGCTTAGATGTAGTTTCCAGTTTTGGAAATCCCTTAACCAGTACATAAATTGGGCTAAGAGGATAAACTGGGCATCACTGCCCACTTGTCCTGCTGTCCACATTTTTCCAGGGCATCAGCTACAGACCATGGCTTGAGACAGGATCTTGGACTAGGTGGGTCATGGATCCAAGCCACTGCAGCTGTTTGTTTGTGCTAATAACAGAAGGGAAACTAAGCCAATGGATACTAATTCCACGTTGCATTCTTTAGAAAGTCGCTTTTAACTTCTGGGAGGTTTGAGCTTTCCTTCCCTGTCCCCATCAGAGAGCACCTACCTGAAACTCCCAGGGAGCATCTCTTGGGAAAGCTGGCTCATAAAGAGCAAGTCTTATTTTGTCTTTTAGGCCCATTTCTGGTGATGTTGAAAACTGCCTTTGTTGCTGGGTTGTTTTGTTTCCCCAGCCTGACCATGACAGGACAGAACAGACACACGCAGCCGGATTTATTGAAAACTGAGATGCGGGAGATGCCAAGGAAAGCTTTTTGTTTTGGGTTCTTTGTTCCAGCATCCCTTTGGCCTTTCTCACCAAACTGGGCTGTCCCTGCAGGCTATCTCTACTTTAAGTGCAATTAATTCCTGCTTTCTTCTCTGGGGTGTTTTTTTCTTCATGCAGCGAACACTGAGAAAATTACTAATTTTTTCAATGCCAAAACTTTTATGTGACCAAAGTACAGGCAAGTTCATTTCCTCTTCTGATTCAAATGCAGTTCTTTTTCCTGAAGGGTTTTTGTTTCCTCTTTTGCCCCATGCACTGAATTAGAAGAGTGGCTTTTATTAATACATCTTTTTGTTTTGCATTCTTATATCTAGTTCTTGAATTTTAAGAGGTTTCTTTGGTATGAGCATGGGTCGTGAATTCAAATTGTTTTATAAAACCTTGTGGGTTCGGTTTTGCCTTTTATAAAAGTAAAGGATGGTTTTGGTGAAAGTTGAGGCTTTTTCATATTCCCATGAATTCTGAAGTGCAAAATTTTAGGAATGCACCTTTGGTTAGGATAGGCATGATAGAGTCTGCAGGAGTTTATTTGCTCCCAGAACAGTGCAATTTAAGATTCTGCATCTCTAAGACTAACATGATGAAGGAGAAATAATTTGAAAAAAGAAGTATTCTGGACAGTGTACTTCAGAAGATATTGCTCTCTATGCCCAGTGTGATCTCTGCATTAATACCTTAATTTTGAGGATATTGGAACTAATGAATGAATAGTAATTAAATTATATATGTGTATCATGAATTGTTTTCCAAACTTCATGATCTCCATCATAGTTTCTGGGAAAGGAAGCATTGGATAAAACTGTGCTGCCAAATAAAATTAGGAAAACAAGTATTTTCCTAAGTAAGGAAATAAGCTTGTTATGAGAAAAGCCCCTTGGAAACACTTCAACAAATGCAGTTTTACAGACCAGGGCTGCTCTAGGAGGGAGCCCCAAGCCCTGCAGAATGATTCATACGGGCTCAGAGGTATCCTGTAATTCCCAGGTATAACTGGAGCCAAGGGGCTGGGAAATAGGATCTTACCCAGAAAACAGCCCTGCCTGTTTCTCTGATGGCCTCCCTGCAGGGAGCTGTACCTTGTGGGTGCTGCTGTAGTGAAGGTTTACCTGGCTTTTGCACAGCTGCATGCAGCAATTGAGGCTCTGTTGCTCTCTTGGGGCATCATCCTCAGCTTAGTTTAAGATCCCAGTGCCATGGATGGGTGGTTCTGTAGCATCTAATAATGAATTAGTATAATGAGCTTGGCTAAGGCAGAAGGCAACACGCAGGTGTCTTTGCAAGTTAGAGTCAGGTTTGGCTCAGTGTATCCTGCTCCGTGACTGTAGAACCAAAAAACCCCACAAAAAACCCCGAACAAATCCAGTGAGTGGCTTCAAATGAAAAAACAAGATGATGATATCCTGGCAGTGCAGGAGCCTGGTTGCCACGGAGCTGGAGGATGCAGGTGTCTGCCAGCAGAAAGTGTGGGGTCAGAAACCCCTCCTGGGCTGAAACATGGCAGAGTGTAAAGCCCTGTCCCCAAAACAAAAAATGCACTTTACCATCAGAAAAAACATAGCCCACCCAGGTGGAGGGAGATGTGGCAACCCCTCTGACCAAATCTAAATAATCTTCATGCAGGGACGGACTCCACAGCCTGGTCCCAGCAGATCTGGAGGTCAGGTCACCACTGGAAACACCCACTCTGCTTTCACGTGGAAGATGTGGCCAGTGAACTGATTGGAATAGAGCAGGCAAATTAATTTAGTTGAGCAACTCTGCATGTTTATGGGCTGGTTATTACCTATTTTATACATAGATTTTCCTTACTTTTTCATCCTGCCTTCCTGTTAAAAAGAAGGCTAATCAAAATCTTTCAACTGATTAGTTTTTCAGTAAAAAATTGGGCATTTGGGGAAAACCAAATTCTTCTGTTTTTTCTGGAAAAAAAAGTCCACTTTTTGCAGGTGTCAATCAAAATCCCAGGTGCTCGGGTGTTATTGTCCTCCTGTAAACTAAAAGTTTCACGATGTGCTGTTTAGAGCTGTGCTGAAAGACCTTGTGGTGCATCATAGGAGAGCTCGTTCAAAGTCTGGCCTGTAACAGCACGAGGCTGTGAAACATCCAACAGACAAATCCTGGGGACAAAGGAGTGGGCAGGGGACAGGCATTTGAATATCCAAGCAAGCTGAGATAAAATAGTTTTTCATAAAGTGAAGCAAAGCTTTTTTATGCTGTTGAAAGATGGGGGGATTTTGTTCCAGTCAAAAGTAGTAAAACAAAAAAAAAAAAAATTACACAATTTTTAAGGGAGCTTTTCAGTTTTCTGTCATTCTTAAAAATAAAAAATAGACTTTTCAATAGATTTCCGCCTTTTCTGCCTTCCGTGACTTTACTCACTATTTAAATATGTTGGAGTAATTCAGACTTTTAATTTATTCCTTTATAAAACACGTAGAAGTGAAAATATCCATTTATTCTTTCTACTTTCATTTCTTTCTCTTCTCCAAGAAAAATACAGGCTCTGGGTAAAAGGGACCCAGCTCTGTACCCAGTTCTGTAGTTTTTGTTCTTCTCCTGCCAGAATTTACCATGTTCAGATTTAATGTGAAAATCTCACTATACCCGTATTCACAGTCACTGTACCCTAGGAATGAAACAGCAGTTATTGTTTGTGCAGTTAAATGATATTTTTCATTTAATGGGCAGGGTAACATTTCCCTTTGAATGAATAAAGGTAGCTAAATAGAGTACTTCCAAGTAAAATTTGGGCATTTGCTTGGGTTTTGTGTTTTGAGAATCATGATGGTTTCCTTGGAATTATTGATCTGTAATAACAGTGAAGTGCCTTAGACCTCATTTATACAGACAATTTATAAAGGTCCTTTTACAGTCAAGAAAGAGACACACAGCCAAGAGCACACGGGCTGTTAAAAAGAGTTAATATTTTGGCAACTAAGACCATATACATGAAGTCAGTGTTTAAGAAAAAAACTACTCTGGTTTATTTCATTTTTATGGGCAAATAATTTTCAAGTAACACTTATGATAACAGATGGATAAATTTATGTCTGCAGTTAATTTGAACGATAATTTCCTTAGGATGTTTTACTTGCGTTTTTTTCTTTCTTTCTTTTATGAGAGCTGTCAGTTTTGTAGCTGAGAGCTGGATTTACTGCTTCAGACATTCAGATGCTGCTCCAGTTCACAATGTTTATTAGCAGCCAAATCAGTAGGCTTTAAGGCAGTGGGTTTTGTTTCTTAAAATAATAAATATATCATGGAGCATATTCTTTTAGTGTTGAGACAGAGTTGAAATGCAAGTACCGTAGCATCTCCCACAGCAAGAGGGGAAGCAAATTGTCTCTGAACCACGGTTCTGGGGTGGAGGAAAGCACATGTTTAACCACCCCACCAGCCCCCACAGCATCTGAGAGGTCAGAGAGGACCCAACTGTTGTCTGTGGTGTGGAGGAAGCCAGGATGCCCACAGCTCCTGATGAAGCTGGTGATAACAGGGATCTGTTTGTGTGAAAGTCAGAGCACTCTTGCTCGTATGCAGGCTTAAGTGGCTGAGTTTAGGTACATATTTGTTGATGGATTAGGTTTAAATTTCTGATATGTTCTGTAAGAAAATAAATACAGGCTCTGTTGTAGGTGTCAGTGTGCTGCCATGAAAGCGCAGGAATTCATCCCGGAGTAGGAAGAGCAGAAGTGGAATTTGATCATTTCCGTTCTCAGAACAGCATGAGTTACCTGCCTGTCCTGCAGAGTTCTCTCAGTCATCACTGGATGGGCAGTGTCATCAGGAATGATTCTGATCATCATAAATTAGACTGTTAGCAGGAATCATAGAACAGTTTGGGTTGAAAGAAACCTTTAAAGGTGGTTTGATCCAAGCTCTCAAACAGCTATGTTACTTGCTTCCAAAGTAGATGTTCTCTGGTGGTTCTTCATAATGGGGCTGAGGAGTGGGTTGCACTCCATTTTCAGTAGGGAAAGAGAGAACTGTGCAACTTTTCTATAGCGTGGGGCTGGTGTGAGAGCACAGTTAGAATATAAAATCTCCTCCTTGTAGTCCTCAGCTCCAGCTCTTTCACCTTTGTCTTCTCTGCAGAGGATTCCCAAGGCAATTTCAGCACACGTCATTTTAGATACTTTATGTACCAAAGACAGAAGTAGGCTCACTCTTCACCTTTTGCAATGAGCAGGACTTACGGACATCTCCAAGGTGACTCAGGTGTTGCATGGTTTTGATCACCACTGAGATGTTCTTACTTTTCTCTGAAAACTAAAGCATGCCTGAGGAGATATCCAGATGATGTAGCTTGAACATGCTTCATCAATGGGTAACAAGGTGACCACAACTGAGCTGGAATGTTATGGATGTTGAATTTGGCGGGTGAGAGGCCAGAGGAGAGGTGGCAGTGGTATTTTGTTGGAGAACCATATTTCTACTCAGTAGTTTGGAAAAGGAAAGGAAGTGATGGATACTCTGAGCAACTTAAACTCAACTAATTAGAATCCTGAGAGCCTTTGTGAAAGCCATTAGCACCTGCCACGGGATCTGGCTCTGGGATTCGCATGTGTTACTTGGAAGTGTTTTTTCAGAAGGGAAGTGCCTTGAGGCCGCCGTCCAACTGCACACGGAGGGACGGGGATTTACAGATGTTGAGTATGCAAATAGCTGCTTTGCACTCCCAACTGAGACACTATTGCGTGTAAATCAGGCACCAGGTTGCACCACTGTTGTGTCGCTGGGAACCAACTCATCGGAAGTCTGGTCCTCTCTCCACCAGGATTGTGGAGCTCTTTACCATTTTCACTCGTCATCTCCGATCCTGTGTAGAACACAAAAGGGAAAAAAGGAGGGGAAAAAAAGGAAAAATAAAGGACTTGCAGGCTGGAATATAAAGAGACTTTATTCCCCGGGTCAGGCCTCCTGGATCCAACGCTGATTAGTGGTGCTACTGACATCACCAGCACAGTTCATCAACGGGTTCTCTCAGTGGAGCAAGAAGTTGGCGACCAGGAGATTGAACTTGGCCAGCCTACAAAAGAGAAGAAAAGGGTGAATTAACAGTTTGCAGATGCTAGAATTCCCCCTGCTCGTGTTTATTTGGGCATCCAGATGCTTGTAGTGAGGTCAGCCTGTTTTTGTGTATGGACTTCTTTTACTACTAGTTTTTAAGGCGAAGTATCACTTTGCTTTTAGAAATAGACTTGCATGCTAATTTTGACCAAAACCATGCAACTGATTCGTTTAAAAGTCTTCATTAAACAGGCAGTGCCTGATTCTCTTTTCAGACACTCTGTTGTAAATCAGGAGATACTCCACTGGGGAAAAGCTTGTTCCAAGTGCAAATCCAGACTGCAGCCTTTTAAAATAAAAATAAAAAAATTCAAGGGAATATTTTTTTATGCACGTTGATCTTGTATAATACAGGGGTTTGGAAGTCCCTGAATATTTGCTTTTCACCTGAAGCTTAAATCGGCAAAGAGCACCACAGTTAGTGAGGCCAAAATAAACCTGCCTGCACCACCCTTTTGTGAAAAGGGAACTTCTGTTCTGAAGGCTGATTCCTGTAATTCTGATTTGAGAAACTCTTGTTGTATAACAAGATATTAATTGTAGAAACACAGCATAGCCTATGCGATGGTGAGAGCTGTCTTGAGGCCTCTGTCACCTGTACCAACCAAGGAAGGCAAGACATGTAGCAGGCAAAAGAACAGATTCCAGTATTTGGGGTTGCAATTTGTTTTTTTCTCCTGGTATGTCATCCCCTAAACTGCTGAGGGAAGCTGGACAAGCCCTGGACACCTGTATGGTGGTCTGGTGGAGAATTCATTGTGCTCGACGGGGAGCCCAGCCTGGCCGCTGCCCACCTTTGCTTTTGTTGTTGTTCCAGTGAAGGTGTGTGCAACCCCAAATCCAGGTCTTTGTTTTCCGGTTGCAGACGTTCAAATAAATGCTGAAAGCAACTAAAATGGGCCTTGCAAACTGCAGTGTGTACATTCACCATCTCTGGTGTGATTCTGTCTGTGACAAATGAGGAAAGTTGCCTGTAAGCTGTAGGATTTGGGTTTAAAGAAGCACATACAATAATGTCAGCTCCTCTGGGTCCCTGACATTTTCATATCATATTTATTATTATGCCTGTGCCAAATTCTACTGTATAAGTCTAATTCTGCCTGCCTGTTCTCAAAGGAAAGAAAACTCTATTGGCCCCTCCTGTCCTATAATATAGGGATTTTGGCTATGCCCTTACTGTATTTCTCTTCAATATTTGAGATGTAAAAAATGTAGACATAATTTGGGAAATTTTCTCTTCAGAACTGAAGAACCATGAGAGGCTTAAGGACTCTGCTGAACAGGAATGGGCTTAAGCATGGGATGAAATACTTTTTCACCCCCACACACACGCAAGAGCTTGCTGTGGATCCACAGGCCACCCTGTAAGCTCTCAGGAGACCAGGCAGGGCTCCCATATAACTCTAGATTTCATAATGGGAGTGTTGAAATCAATATATGGATGCCAGACAACTCATCACTTCCCATCCCAAAACTCAGCTGAAACTTCCCATCCAGCTCTAACAGTGCTGTTGGGAAGATTTTAAAAGAGCAGTGTGGTGAACCCACAGACTGGCAACCTTCCTCTAACACTGAGGTTTCTGTGGGATGCTCCTGTGAAAGGCAAACAGATTGTGAAGGATCCAAGGATCTTATCTCAGCTGGGATACCTTTGTGGGCTGCCTGCAGTGATTAAAATGTCTCTGCACCCAAGTGTACTTTTAGTCCCCTTGCTGTCCGGTGTTGTCTCAGAGCAGAAGGAAATCTGGTTACTCCGCTTCCTTAATTTCAGAGCCTGGAGTGCGAGCAAAGGTCCTTCAGTGGCGTTTCACATTAATGCAAGTTGGTGGGGTTGACCTGAGTTCACACTCCTTTCTTCTGCCCCTCCTGCCTGGGTGCGTACTCCGGAGGAGGAGCAGGGATGTCCCAAGGCATCCTGGACCACCATAGCTGAATCCCCCTGCAGCTCCACTCTTGGAGCCTCCAGCTGTTGGAGAGGAAGCTGGAACGGAAATTTAGTAAAGCCAGGAATTTAGGAACCAGTTTGTACTGCTTGTGGTGTTTGTCTCTTAGAGGTTCAAGCCATTTCTGACCAGTTTTAAAGGCAAGTTGCAGGAGGACTGCATATGGAGAAGAACCAGTGGTAGTCTTGGTGCCCTGGAAAGGCAGGGCACGACTGCTGGCTGGAGTCAGTTGTTTTGCAAAAGTGGATTTGAAACTGAAAGCTTTAGAAAGCCCAGCTGTAATTTATGGGGATTTCTTGAGGATTTTTACTGGTATGGAAACTGGGACTGGAAATCTCATTAAACTGGGCGTTCTTGTGAGAGTTTCAGGTTTTCTTAGTCATGGTTGTGCCAGGAATATCATCAGAGAAAACTTGCTGAGAAAGGATTTATGAATTTGGGATCAGATCCTCTTCTCACTGAATTAATGGTAGTTCTGCAACTGACATCAAGGTGACTGGCATGTGCACCTGGATGAGACATTATTTATTTGTCATTCCAGGTCTTTAATCTAGGCTGCCACTTTCACATCAATACCCTCTTTATAAGCCTATTAAATCCCAGTTCCATTGTTATTTTCTCTGGTAGATCAGAAGAGATGTGTCAAGGAAAAGAAAATGTATGCACAGTATACGTCTGCCCAAAAACAATATTTAAACATCAGAAATGTAAAGTGAAGGTAGAATTACTTAGAGGGGCAGAAGGGAAATAATTAAAGCTCCAGCCGGCAAGACGAGATGTCGTAAACTTCAGTTATTCACCTCTCTTAGACATTCAAAACACAAACTCTGCCACTGTTCAGGCATTTTATAGAGGCCTCCAGAAAGCAACAGAGGTCTCTTGGACAAAATTGCTCTGGTGGCAGCTGAAACTGGGCTCAAGCCCAAGTCCAATAGCTGAGCTGCCGTCTGAAACTGGAAAACATTCGGGTTCGTGCCTGAATCTCAGCTCCCTCTCTGCTCTGTGCAGTAGAAACCCTGAATCTTGAACTGATGGAGAGCGAGTAGAAACTTCAATCTGTGGAAAAGTGTTGCTGTTTCAAATTGGTTTTTGAAAAGATTACTCACAAAACTAGAAAATATGGTAATTCTTGGCAAAAATGGACTGACTTGGAGGTAGGCAAGCCCTTCTTCATAGAAAAGTTTGCTAAAGAGTTGTGAACTGAAATATGACAAAATGTGATTTCAGAACTACCAGGCTTTGCTCTCATCAACCTCCAGGCAGGCAACGGGAAAGAAGAGACAGGTGAATAAACAAAAATCCAGATGAATCCACCTTGGAACTTTTAGTTTGCAAGAGATGATCAGTGGCATCTACCAAATGCTTAGGTTTCGATAAACTGTTGCTCATCACTTGAAAATGATTCTGCCAGAGAACTTCCAAGCACCTTTTTAATCTAAACACGACATTTTGGTGGAGTTCAGCTTTGGAACTCTCTGTCAGAAAAGTGAAATCTCCCATCATTTTCCTGGAATAATGTTGCAGGACTGAAACCTATGTGACTTGTATCTAAATTAATAACTTAAGTCTTTTTTAGTATTTTTCTGAACTTTATTATGGGAAATACCTTAAATACTGAGGTTTGCAAACTTTTTAAAATAGTATTTATACACTGAAGGTAAATGGAGAGAAAAATCAAATGCCACCACTGGGTTAACTCTGTATGAAATTCAGCACCAGTTTTCAGTATTTATACAGAATTCACATTCACTTTGTGTTTTTCCTTGAGGTGTTTGAGGTACAGTGAAACTGCTGTGAGGTTCTTATCACTTAGCGATCTGGTCTGGTTCCAGTTGAAAATTCTGCAGTGCCTCTCACTGGGAGGATTGGTTTAAAAGGAGCAGAGATCTGCCAAAGAAATAAAGACTTCATTATTGACATCAATGCTATTTTTAATCTGGTTTCCTAAGGAAATGAGGCTTAGGCTATGGCAGTGTTTGTGAGTATGCGTGTGTGTATATATAGGTGTGTGTGACTGTGTCCTTCGCCCTCGTAAATTTTTCATCTGTTGGCTGATTATAACCAAACCTGACAGATGGCTGAGTCTCCAAGATAATAAGTTCTTGCATGCCTCATGAAAATAAGTGATTGGATAGAAGAAAAAGACATTCATAGTGTGCATCCACTGAAAGGGCACAGCATGAGCTCAACTTTTATTAGAGCTCAGAAAATCCCAGTGGGAGAGGGAGGTGAGACACATCCGCATAGACAACAGCATTCTTCTGGTTCTTCTGCACGTGGGAAGGTTGGGTGTGTAGTGCACAGATCAGACATGGCATGGTTTAAATGTAATGATGGCGTTTACAGCAAATAATTATTATTTAGAGTATCTGAGGAGCCACGTTACCTCTGGGCTGCCCTCTAATGAGATGCTCGTTCTCAAGGCCAGAGCAATAGCAGGGAGCAGGTTAATAAATGTGACCGAGGCATGGCTCCAGGACTCTATAAACCTAATGAGTCGTGGGCACTCAAACTGTGCAGCCTCACTACTGCTAATTGGCCAAGTGTGCCATCAACCATGCCCAAAAATGTTCTTAAGTGGCCAAGGGGTGAAAAGAGCATCAGAAACTCCTGTGAGTCCAGGAGGCAGCCTGGGGCAGCATTCCTGTGTGCAGAGTTCAGGAACACTTTCCCCACAACCAAGGTCAGTCTCTTGAGAGCTGAAGCAACTCACTGGCAGTGGGGAACAAAACTAAGAAACAAAGGAAAGAGTAAAGCATGACCCGGAGGAAAGGGGTTTGAGACTTTAGCTTATCAGACAAGGGAATTGTTGTCACGTAGCAGTTGGAGAAGATGCTCAGAAAACATTGTGATGAGGAGAGTACTTGAAACCTTTCCAAAGAAAAATACAGATGGGGATCAGAAAAGCCAAGCCAGGGTTAGCTCTTAATTTTACTCTTTTTCGCTTGAGATTGAAAATTATGTATCTAGTGTCTTGGTAACAGTGACTGCTGTTGCGGTGGGGCTCTCCCTCTTGAACTCTAGGTGTCTGGAAGTTCAGTGTGTGTTCTGCATAAGACCGTCAGTTCCTTGGAAACCCTCAGAGGACAAATCCTCCCACTCATCTCAGATGCATATTTTAAGATGGAAGGAATTGCCCTCTGGAGATGTCTTTCCACTGACCAGAGGAAACCTAGAAAACTGGCCTCCAACAGATGCCTGACTTTCAGATGATTGGGATTTATTGAACCCTGAGAGTAGGAGTCAAGAATTCAGAGTGTTCTGTCCTTACCTCTACCTGACCTTGAACAAGCTGCTCAGTGCACTGAGAGCTCCCTGAGCAACGTTTTGCATTGCTGCCAATGGCAGAACACTGTTAGTCCTGAGGCAAATTTGCAAGCAGAAGACTGACACAGGATTGCTTTCCGTCATGCCCTGGAGAGCATCTTGGCGTGGTCTCAAGGGGAGAAGAAAGCCCTCTGCCACCAGCTCTGGAAAACTCATCCAGGGCTAGGTTTTTTTTGGGGTGGGAGAAGGAGCTGTAACACCCAGCCATGTGCAACTTTCACATCCTGTCGGGCGATACAGTTGGAGCCCAAGGTTGGCCAAATATTTTGTCCACTGTGCAGATGTCCCTGTGAGCCCCAGTGCTCAGATCAAACTCTCTATCTCTGTGATTGCATGGAAGAGGGGGATTTGGACATGCTGAAGTGTAAAATGTTTCTATCTTTACTCTACTTTTGGCTGGAGGGAACAAAATCACTTCAGTGCCAGCGCAGTCATTCACAGCCTGGTCTGCCTGGAGATAGAACTGCAGACAGGAGAGCAGGCTCTCATTTCTGTTCATCAGGCATGGTTATCCCTTTTTCAAGGGAAGAAGCAAGCAGTCAAAACCAAAAAAAAAATATTTTGACATCCCATGTGTTTGATTTTTCACTGTTCTCTTACAGCCAGGCCAAATCCAGGTAAGCGCTGTCAGTGAGGAGTGATTCGGACCTGGAGACCCTTTGAAAAAGCCTTCTGATATCTCTTGGTTTCTTGCGTGCCAGGCTTAGAGACAAATAAGAAGGCATGTGGGTGGGTTTTCTGTTTTGTTTTTTTAGCATTATGGAGAGACTCACCAGATAGTCTCCCCTGTGGGGGTCACTCACCGAGCCTGTACTATTTACTCAGCGTTTCTCTGAAACACCAGCATCTTAGAAGTTGTCTTCCTGAATTTACATTCCCAGCTCAATCATCTCCCACACAATAAAAGCCCCAGTGTTGGCTTCCCTTTAAGTCCTGCGCTGCACAGTGCTCCCGTCAAAAGGGAGCCCTTGGTCCTGGCGCTTTTGTTTTTCTTCAGACCTGCCAATCACCCTGCTTGCCTTTGCCCAAAGTTTGTTGTCTTTGCAGCTGGTCCCAGCGTGAGCTACCAAAAGCCTGGCTGAGCCTGACGGGGGATTCTGTCAGCCTAACCCCAACACACGATCCTCCACCTCCCCGCCTCACAAAGGGCCTTTTCACCGGCCCACCGCAGCCCCAAGATTTCATTTCATGTGTTACAATTAATCTGTATTTATTGCCACTTATCTTAAATGGCTAACAATATCAAGAGTTTAAAAAGTGCTTTTAATGTCAAACTGGGTCAATTAAAACTCTACTTAAAATATTTGTGAAACTCCTCGCCTGAAAGTTGCCCCCTCAGTCTGCTGTTAACCAAAATGGTTTAAATAAATACACGCAGCTTGAGGAGACTGACATTTGGTAAAATTCCTCTTGATATTTTAGTAGAATCCAGGATTAATTTCCTTACTCCTACACTTGCTTTTCATTCACTTGCTTTTTTATTTAATAAAAGGAGAAAAATGAATAATACTTTAGATGGTTATAAGTATTTGAAAAATTGGAACAATCAATTAAAAACCCTCAAGAGATAGCCTCATAACTTTTAATGTCAGAAGAGACTGTTAGATTAATTGGTTTGGTCTCCTGGAATTTCATCTTGTTCTTTTGTGGACCCTAACACCATGTGCTTAACTCTGAACTTCAAACCATGGGCCACAAGTACTAATTTTTAACTCCTTCAGTATTGAGCATGGGCATGAGAAATAAAGAACTAGAACATAGTTAAGATAATAAAAAGCTAAATAATGAAAGAGTAGCTTTTACTTGTGTAAGCTGGGTTTTACTGAAGGCTGAAGATGGCCGGAGGAATCCAATTTTTCCCCTTGCAGGAAAGCCCCCAGTTTTGCCTTGAACATCAATTTTAAAGCTCACTTTGCAGGACAGTCCTAATAAATTGCATGAAATAAGTGCTGCTGTACTGCCCATGGGGACTCAGAACTCTCATGCAACTCTCTCAAGGTTGCACTTTGTTAGGGTGGTGGCACACATCAGGTGGAGAAGGCCCAAGAGGGACCCCCGGGTAGGACTTAGCCAGGTTGGATGCAGTAGGTGCACAGATTAAGTGAGATCCCAGGCAGAGGGAATTAACTGCCTAAGCTTTGGTTCACATGGAGGCACTTGGACTTAAACCTCTGATCCTCAAACACTTACTGTGAGGACCAACATTAATGAAGCCTGGTTTCCTATGGATTTAGGCCATTTGCTTGGATTCCCAGCAGTCTAATAAGGTTTGAACTGTAGCTGAGTCATTTCTATTAATTAGGGCATTTGTATTATCTTTATGGGTCTCTGGTGTCCCTAAAAAGTCTCACTCTGCAACTTTTCTTTCCACGGGAGAAATTGGTGAGTCTCTATCCAGCCATCTGTATTCATAAAATATATAAGAAAGGACTCTCTTGGAGACAGCTGCTCTTCGGTCTAATAGATTTGAAATTTGCCCGTGGGTTCAGAATATTTCAAGGGAGATCATAAAAACAAAAACATAGACACAGAGAGACAGCAGGATCCTGTAAGCATCGTGGTTTTTGGAAGCAAGGTTAAAATGAAATTGCCTTATTTATGCAGTGTAAATATTGCACAACATGAGGACACCAAATGGTTTCGATTATTTCTTTAGTAATTTCTTCCTGTAAAATATTTAATTAAACAAATCTGACTTTCTCAATTTTTTTTATTTTTATAGATTAGACATGGAAACATGTAGGAAATATAGAAAAAGGTAAAGGAAGAATTCATCTTGAAGAATTTCTCTTGTGTAAAAAAAATAACATTAAAAAAACCTTATTTTTTCTTTTTTTTGGTCCTTGCCATCCATAAGGGAAGTATGATTATGTCACTTTGGCAGAAAACAATTATTCTTCAATATCAGTGTTCTGATGAACACAAAGATACTGGCTTGTGGATGTATTTTTATTAGTTACTGTCCCATTTGTTATTCTTTTTGATTTTGTTCTTAATCTTCGTCACTGTATGCACAAGCCAAGGGATGCTGATGTCTGACTGCATCCTAGGAATGGCAAACAGGACAAAACCAACAGCTGGCAAACAAGTCAGGCTAAAATATGTTTGCAGAAACTTTTTTTTTCTCTTTTTTTAATGCTTGCAGGCAGGAACACTGTGAGTTTCCTATTACTGTTTTTCATCCCCAGGTTATCGTGTCCTGTCAACCTGGTTTCAGACCTGTGTGACAGAGCCTTGTGTGGCCCTGAATCATTTATTTCTCCTCTTTGGATCTGACAAAAATGTCTCACTTGAAAAGGTCAGGTTTGAGATCTGTTTGAAGACCATTGCCAGTGGCAATGTTGGCTGAAGTCTCTTATCCGGGACAAAGACCGCTGCCTTAGAGTGACTTTTTGTTAAAATCTGTGATTTCCTCAAGAAGCCATTAAGGGCTGTGTGTTAATACTGGGAGCTTTCTTGCACAGGTCTGGATACCGAAGTGCCCTGGGCAGCTTCAGGGGAGGTCAGTGATGACAGGCTGGGAAGTGAAACAGCAGAGAGGTGAGAGCCCTCAAACTTGGTGTAGTCAGGGAGGAAACTGATTCCAGTTTCCATCAGAGCCACTAGCCCAGCTCCACACATCTCTGCTAGGAACACGGCAACCCGTAGGCTGGTTTCCCTGGAATTTTGAAGGAAGGTGGAAGTTCCTGTGGTTATGTTCCTACTTGGAAAGAGGTGCCTTTGGCAACAAGAGGAAACTTCTGGTAATGTTGCCATTCAGGAAAATACTGCGATATAAACTCAAACTCACTCTTTCCTAGGTATTGGAAAAGGAGCTCGTTCTCCAAGCATGTATCTGTAGGAAAACACATTTTGCTGGTTCCACTGATCAGGAAAAACGACTTGGATTTTAATGCTATTTTCTACTAAAATTAGATGTTTAGAATTCCCAGGCTAGGCAGGCTCTCAGCTCCTCATCTGCTTCCCTTGGATATGGAGGACGAAACAAGGAGGCTTTGCCAAAATGTGGCTGAAACGAAGGAGATTCCTGATTGGGTCTGACCAGGGGGCCAGCAGGGAGGAGGCTGGGTACCAGTCCAGTATGGCACGGGCACAGATCTTGTATTAACGAAATACAAACACAGTTGTGTTCAAAATCTCTTCCTGCTGGGTGAGAAAGGGAAATGAACACAGGAAAATAAAATCTGAGTCTTAAAAGGGAAGGAGCTGTGCTAAGTGCAGTCTAGTTACAGCCTTGGATCACTGTAACTGTGGGAAAATGTGATGAGACAGTTTACCCAAGCACATTTGCTTTTTTCCTTCTTTGTTTTGGGTGGGTTCATTCTATGCTGTTGTGTATAAGCAGGCAGTGATGGATTGTCCCACAGTTCTGTGCACAGTATCGAAGAGTGCTGGATTTAATTGTCCTGCATTTATTGTACGAAAGAAATGAGTTATGAGCCACTTTACAGCATCTCCAGTGAAAGTGATTATCAGCACTGCTCCTTGCCAGAGATATAACTCTGTCAAGCAGACTCCCTCCTCTCTTGGGTTCCTTGGAAAAAGCTCGTGAATTTACTGTCTCTTGCCAGTGAAAGCTCGGGGTAAAACACAAAACCAAAAGCTGCCAACAGCTATATATTCAGTTCAGATGTTGTAGGAATTTCTTACTCCATTTTTTTCCGTCCTTTTCCCCTGGGTGGAAGATCACTCAGGATTTCTGAGGCATGCAGCCGAAATAGTGCAGCAGAATGTGTTCTCAGTCGATTGCTCTTTTGATAACGTAGGTGAACCGTGTGGCTGAGAAGACTTGGCTATTGGCTTCAGGTAGCTCTGTCCAGGGCTCATGTGCATGTACAGTACAACTGGTTGTGATGCCAGGGAGGGAAACCCTTCATCCCTCTACACCCAACCGTATCCCACAGCTGTTCTCACGCTGCTCCTCCCTGCATTGCCCAGATAACCCCAGGAACAGGTTTAAGCCGAGGCGGATGTATAAAAGCAATGTTATGAGCTCTGCCTCCGAGACATTGCACAATAACTCATGTGCAGAGGAGTGGGGAGTTTTGCTCCTTACCTTTTCTGTTGAATACTGCAGCATAATAAAGGACAGTGGAATGAATTTCAGGGACCGTAACGTTGCCTGTCAGAAAGGTATTTGGGGGTGATGCTTCCCAGTGTTGCAGAAGAACAGCTGCAGTGGAGCTTTTGTGTTGGGGTTTGTTTAGATCCGCAGAATTACCTTCAGGAGAGCTGGCACACACCGTGTGCTTTGGGGACCTGTGGGTCCTGTCCCCTCTCTAGTAGGTTTTTTGTGCTGCCTTTCAAACAAGCACAGGATTCCTGTGTGTTCACAGATATTTTTATGGCTGGGATAAGCCAGATAAACAAGTGAATCAGCACATGGATAGAGATAAGTGTGTACTCAACTGTGCAAGCTCTTACAAAAGGTGCCTTTCTGCACTCCTCCCCATGAACAGATTTCACATGGTTTTATCAACAGGTCTACAACTGCCAGAAAGTCTGTTCTTGAGAAGAGGAAATAAAAGGGAAAAAAAGCTGTAAAAAGCCCTGGACTCTAATGGCACTACCAGGTAGCATGTGCAATTCATTTAACTGTGAGTCTCCAAATGTGTTAGCTCATAGCTGTGGTAACACTCATGGCAGCAGTCCCCGGGCTGAAAACTGTCCTGCTAATTAATAACAGCAAGGAACAGAGGTTGTGTGGAGTGTCACAGTGACAGGTCGTGAATTAGGAGAGAGGAGCGCTTGTGGTCACGTGTTCTGAAAACAGAACTGTACTTGAAATGATTCCCTGTGTAAGTGTGATCATGCATTTTTGGTAATCAGGGCTCAGACTAGTGATGATTCCATGATTTCTTCCACTCTGTCATTCAAGTGACTTAGTCACAGTCCCTTTAAGTCAGGTGGATATCGGCTGCAACAGAGAAAATTCAGCAAAGAGGACTTGGAAGGTTACCTTATGTTTTGTGCACTGAAAAGATTGTCCAAACTTTAAAAAAGTTGCTGGGAAAAGTTGTGGAGTTAAATGGCAGGATGAGCCTTCCATGGTTTGGAAAGTCCTGGGTGGCCACTTGTCCATGAAAGGACCAGAGTCTCCTGGGAAGAGCTGAAAGACAACCTTGTGACAAGGTGGTCCTTCACTCCAGAATGCCGATCCATGGTGTCTTTTTGTAGGAATATAAGGGACAGGTTCCCCAGGGAAAAAAAGAAACACAAAATCACAGAATTAACTAGCTTGGAAAAGACCTTTGAGATCATCAAGTCCGAGCTATGCCCTAATACCACCTTGTCAACCAGACCATGGCGCTGAATGTCCCATCCAGTCTTTCCTTAAAGTCACCTTCTGAAGACGGTGACTCCACCACCTCCCTGGGCAGCCCATTCCAGTGCCCAACACAACACAGTAGTACCAGTATTTTATGCCATGAGACTTTACACTTTTTCCTTTGCAAACAGCTATTTGCCTGCTGGTGGCTAGATTCATTTGGGATATGGGAAACAGAAGTTTGTGTCCATTTCTGATTCCTGGATTAACACAAGGAATTGAGTTTTTGGCTTGCTTTTGGGGTAATTTCTGCAGGAAGACAGTGATGGCTGGAGCATGCCCAGGAGTTGTTATTCCAGAAGCATTCTCCGATAGCAGGTTACTGTGCATTATCTATTGCAGCAAATTTAATTGGAAGACTTTGCTCTTAGGATTCAGTAGATGCAGTACCAAGGGCTAGATCTCCATGTACCCAAAATCTTGAGACATTTTGGCTCTTTGGTCAGATAGATGTTAAGTGCTCCATAACCAGGCTGGATTTTCAAAAGGCCTGAGCCCTTAGACAGCAGTTTTGAAAACCTGGCTGAATTTCAGTGCAAGCCTGGCTTTAGAGACCTTTTTTATGTTCATTGAGCACAAAGAGACAGTCTGTCTTGTAAGTTCATGCCTTCATTAGGAGGAACTGAATCCCATTGATTTCCCTGTGCATTACGGCGGGATCAGACCTCTTCAGCGTGTGACCTGTTAGCACCACACTCAAAAGCTCTGCCATGGCAACCAGGGCAGCAACCCTACGGCAGGGGAATGGGAAATGGCACAAAGGGTGGAGAAGGGACATCCTCTTCTCATTGATGGGAGACTTCCCCATAATAGAGAAGGGGGGGAAAAAAGCTTGGTAAGTCAAGTGGCTTGATTGGTAAGCGAGCTTACTCTAAAGTAAACACAATGCCGTATGTGTCCCATTTGCCAATGAGATCATCTGTTTCTTTGTCAGGGAAGAAAATGTGTTTCCCTTCCAAGTCCAGGGCTACTCAGGCAATTTACATGAACAAATAAAGATGCGGTTTAGCAGCACTATATAAATAAAATACAACTCTAAGTGGCCACCAAAGAACTGTGCTGCTCGAATGGAAGAGCACTGGGACGTGAGCCAGGTGGCTGCTGTGTGCCATGGCTGCTTACAGTTCCCCAGGCAAGCATTGCTCAGATGCTTCTTGCTGAGGTGAGGTTTATGGCTGTAGCAAAACATACTCTGGGAGATAAACAAGCTATGCTACAGATGAACAGCAGAGCAGAGAATGTAACATCAATCTGTGCCTTAGCCATGGGCTGTACAGAAAGTAGTTGGGCTCTTGTTAGAGCAAGAGAGCGTGCAAGAGTGTGCAAGGGGGTGTGTTTGAGTGTGTAAGAGAATTTAACAAAACGAACACTTAGACTGTGTGTATAGGATTTGACTGTATACATAAGCTGGAATGAACCTAAGCTGCACCGAACTGCTTATTTATAAGTATTATTAAACCAACACAAACCTTTCAGAAGTTGAGTTACTGTAATATAAATATAACTGATGTGGAAGCTGCAGGTTATAACCTCCATGCAGGGCAAAAGTTTGATGAGATTATCAATGGGAAAGTCAGCGTGATGCTGGAAAGGCCAGTGCTTTGCATCTGGATGCATTTGGCCTCTGGGTTTCACATCTGCTATCCTCAGGCACTGCCATGAATGCATTTCCAAGTGATAGTTACCCTGGGCTGTGGCTCAGCAGGTGGGATGCGGTTGTTCCATGCTGTTCTCGGAAATATTCGTTATATCAGCTCATTGTTTTAAATGCTAAGACCTGGATATTCATGGTAGCTGACTCCAGGTACTTCAGCAAAGTAATTATGTTAGTTATTCAGATACTATAGGATTTCTCCTGAATATGTCAGGTAGGAAGTAAACCTCTCCAGAGGAAGCTACAGCTCTCTTAGGAGATTGGCCTCACTCTCACAGCATCTGTCTCTCTGCACTGACTTTAATGGAGCCTTAGGTAAAATGCTGTGGTTAAATACCTAAAGTTAGGCAAGATCTGGGCTGGGAATTGGTACACCCCACGGACCTTATGAGGGGAACAGACCAGCATAATTTTTCCTAGTTGACAGATAAGAGACTCAACTAATATGCCCAAAGCTAACCAGAAGGTCTGTGGCAGATTTAGGAACTGATTGTGGGTGTTCTGAAGTCCAGTTATGGCCTTAACTGTTTCTGTGCTATTGCTGCCGCTCCCAGCTGAGGCTTTGCACCCCTCCAAACAAAACACATATTTCTAACATATTGTTAAGGTATTTCTCTCTGTGTGTATGTATCTACATAAAAATTAAGATACGCCTGCATTTCCTAATGCCACAGTTACCAGGTGTTATTGAAGTGTACAATTTCTCACAAAAAAAAAAAGGCTGTTAGGTCCAACCCAGCTTTGGCTGATGTTGGATTGGAAATAAATCCACTGATAATTACTGGAGCCAAAGATTTCACCTGGCTCAGGAATCCCCTGAGCTGCAAAAGGCTGGAGGCTGTGCCGGGATTGGGGGAAAGGATCCCTACAGATCTGCCCTGGTGTTTGTCTGGTGGGCTCAGGCTATTCCTGATGGACCCTTCCCATGTACCCAAAATCAGCTACAAGCTGATAACACAACTTAGCCCAGAAAGAGAGAGAAGAGCCTGGGTGGGCTCTTGCAGTGTATCAAGGAACATGAACCCAAACCTCTGTCCAATTTCCCGGTAACTGCAGTGCCATGAATGCTCAAGAATCCAGCACTGACAATCTCGTGGGATATTGTGATGCTGCTAAATTTAAAAGAATAAGACTATTTTTAGCATGAACCGTTAACAGAGCTCCCACAAATCATGTTGAGAGGCATGGTTGTGATTATAGATCTGAAACATGTTTGCTGTGATAAAAGACAGACCTGAGTCAGGTGATCTTGTTAGCACAATGTTTGTACACTTGGGTAATAGATGCAGCTGTGGCAAGAAAAAAATTTTAAAAAAAATTAGCAGTTCTATTTTAGTAGCAATAACTCATTTTTAAACTGTAGCAGAGGAGTAGCTAAAATCAGGGACAAGACCTGCAATTCTGGATGTTGGGAGAGACTATAAAATGAGAAACATCCCCATCCCAGGACAGATGTCCTTTCCACGTTACTGACTCTCCACAACACCTGCTGCACTTTAGACATATGCTTACCTTCAACTTGGCTTCATCTTGACATAAACATCGGTTAAAGTTTAACATGTGCTCATGGATATTTGCGGGATAAGATGGATCATAGAATCACAGGGTGGTTTAGATTGAAAGGGACCTTGAATATCATCTTGTCCCAAGCTCCCCTGCCAAGGGCAAGGACACCTTTCAATAGACCAGGTTGCTCAGAGTCCCAACCAACTTGGCCTTGACCACTTCCAGGGATGGATGTAGATGTATGCCTAAAACTTCCTTAAATTGCAATTTTAAATGATTTCTTTTAAGATTGGTGAGAGAACTGCTGCTATCAGACTTGCTGATCTTGATTTTCTAAGGGGCTGAGTGTGCTGGAAGCTTAGCCCCTTCTCAGCCTGGTCACCCTAGTAAATATTTCACGTTTATGATGTGCATTATTGCCAGGGACCAGATTGTGAGCCACTACCTGTGCTGTTGGCTCCACGGGACAGCTTGGTGTGAGCCAGTACTGGCCCGGGGAACGCTCACAGGGTTCACCACAGCCATGGATCATGGCACTCCTCATGGCATCGGTTTCCAGTTCAATTCCATCTGGTTCCCATTCTCTCCAGTCACCTGTTTCTGCACCTTTGCGTGTGTCTGAGCTAACTAAGAACATTGGGAGCCCTGAGGTATTTTGAGTTTGGGAAACATGGAGAAAAGTTACAGGAAAAAAACCCCATGCTCATTACTTACCTCACCTGTCCGGTTCCCAGTAGATTTAAGGATTTACAAGGAGCTCTCCCAGGAACAGACATCCTGGTTTTTATGGAGCTGAGTTCAGCAGTTTGTGAGATCAGACAGGGAGCACTAAGTCCTGAATTTGTTTCAGATACTAAATTTAAAGTCTTAATGGGCAACTTGGGAGCTTTTGGTTGGTTTATTCTTTTTCTTCCGAAAAAAAAATTTTTGCAAACTGAAAACAAGACCTGATGCATAAAATTTCAGGTAATAATTTTCTCTAGGAAAATTTCATTTGTTTAAAATTAAAATTATTTATAGGTAAAAAATGTATTTTGTGAAGGAAATTCAGTTAAAAGTTTTACATTCCTTTGCTGGAATACCAATATGAGAAGGTCTGGTTTATAATTGTATAATCATGATTTTTATCCTAAATTTTAATGTTACAGCATCACATATAAAAAATTAGTTCATGAGTCCACGTGAAAAGCTATTTTTCATCCTTTTGGGCCTGTGAGATGCTTGGCATCCAGACATCAGTCTGGTTTCTTGGCTTTTCATTATCATCCACATGGCACTGTTTAGTCAGCTGTTCCCTTCTGTGATACATCCAAGATAAGCTCGTGCCTTGGAGAGCTGAAATTGCGTGACTTCCCACCATCTTTGAAATGTAGCTTGTTCTTTTAGTCTGAACTTGTCTTGGGTCTACTGGGCAGTGTCCTCAAAGTCTGTGTAAGGAGTTTTTCCATAAACGTAGCCCCTGCACGTTTATCCAGATCACACTGAGAGCTTTCTGGCTCTTTTTTTCCCTTTGAAAGACTCATCTGCATCCCACTTGTACGAGCTCTAATAAGGTGATCTGTGCCTTACCTTGGCTTTCATTAGCCCAGATAGTCCTAAGCTTGGAGCTGCAAACCTGAGCACCCTAAAGCTGAGAGAAGCTTGCAGCTGAGCTCTAGAGCCAGCTCGTATTTTCATAGGAGGTCCTTGAGGGATGCAATGAGCACTCCAGGTCATACCTTCACTGCACACTGTCTCCTTGCCCGGGGAGAAGTGTCTGAAACTGAGGCCCAGGTGTGATTTTGGGGCCCTTTGGAGGTGCTCATTCAGGTGCAGGCTGTGTGGCTGGGGGAGTTGCTGACACCCTCACAGGTCTGTGACTTCCCAGTCAGTAAGTGCTGCATCCTCCAGTTGCAGGGCTTCCTTTCATCTGCTCCCGTTGTCCATGGCCTGGAGAGATGCATTGGAAGCATCTAAAAGCCCTCTGGGATGAAGCTTTGCATCCCACCCTGCAACCAGAGGCTGCAAACCAAGCTCCACCTGAGCTGAAGATGGTGCTGATCCTCTAGCAGCAGCCTGCCTGGCCATGGAGAGGCAGTGATGGGACTTGGAGTGAAAGGAGATGGATGGGACCGGGTGGACCAACAGCAAAGTGGCCTGGGAAGAGGAAGGGCTCCATAGAGCTGTGATGTTTCATTCACGATGCTCTGGCCCCTCGCCATCAGGAAGTGGTGTGGTGCCACGGGGATACAGCATGGGGCCCAGCAGCTTCCATCTGCTGAGACAGAACATGAGAATGCACAGTAGAGCCAGCCTCTCCCCCTTCCCATTTCTTCTTCCAGAAAATGGCTAATGTAAATAAATTGTCTGTTCACGTGTGTTTTGGCATCTGAATGGGAACACTTGTCTGTGTGTCCCCACCAGCCCCGTTCCCTCCCTCCCTTGGCGCTTTTTCTAAATGAGCTTTTCTTGCTGAGTTCCAGCTCAAGCCAGAGTTATTCCATTGGCATTTCCCTCCTGGACTGATAACAAGCCGAAGGAGCAGGCTGTAAAGCTGGTGACATAGACCAGCCCCGGTGGTGTCCGGGAGCTAAAAGGTCCCTAAGCCCTGTCTTGTGCAGCAGATAAACACTGGGCAGGGACCCAGGGGCTGCCCAAAACCTGCAGGTTGGGCTTTGCACATACCACTCCACTCACCTTGGTCTTTGTAGGAGCTCAGACTTGTTAAAAACTCCTCCCTGGGTGCCAACAAAACTATGGCAGCATCCACGATGTTCCCTGGAGCACCAGACTTGCAGGGAAACTATTGAATGTGGCTGTACCTTAACATTACTGATAGAAAGTTACTGAAGGGGAAAATAGCATACATTTAATAATAGAATTTCATTAAACGATAATGCAAACAGGTGACTGCAGGAGAAAATACTCATACAAATTCATTTTGACCGGGTCACTCCAGCTCCAGGTTGTTTTGCACAGACAAGGAGAAGAGAGGTGGTAGGTCACATGTTGCAAAATGTTTCAGATGCTTCCAGTTGGAAAAATAAATATTCAAGCAATTACAATGCCCCTTGTTGAAGGAGGAGATGGAAACATATTGTCATCCTTCTCACGATGTGCATTTCCTGTGCTGCAGGGTAATCAGCCACCCAGACATCCTTAATCCTGTTGGATTATTTGTGGCTGCACCTGCCTGAACTTCTTCTCTCCTGATTAACATTTGATTAAATCCACTTTTAAAATGCCAGCGTGACTGCAGCACTGGGGGGGGCGCTTACAGAGAGTGTTTTGCTCTCCATCCTGATTGCATCTGCATTAATTATGCTAAGTGCAGTGACAGGAACAATATTGATGTAACAGAAGTTTATTAGGTTGATGTGGTCATTCAGAAAAGAGGGCTGTAAGCGGCTTCACGTGCATAGGTTTGGCCTCCCATGAGGAGAAAATGTCATCTCATTATTATTCAGATTGACCTGATTTGGGTAATTTCTTTCTGGGTGCGAGGTCATTTTGGAATCTCATTACTTTACCGACATTTGCATGTGTTAATAGAGTTCTTGCTTGTTTTTAATCCTCCCTTCCTTCCTTACCCTTGCAAATGAGCGTTTGGTGAAAATCAGGGATTTGGGCTGTGGGGCTGAAAACTTTCTAGGCTTCATTTTGGACCTGCTGTGCTATCTTCTGCTTGTGGACCCTGACCCCAGGTGTAGTGGTGCAGGAAGGTGTTTCCTCTCCCCATGGACCAGGGCTCCTGTGAGGACACAGGGCTGCCCCAGCCCTGCCCCACTGTATGAGCCTTTGCCGGAGGGGAAGATGTCCCAGTGTCATTGTAAGGACATGCGGCGTTCACCACGTTTTGGTTTTTTACCTTTGCTGTGTTCATCACCAGTGCCTCAAGCCTCTCTGAGTTGGCCTGTCCTGCTGTGTGAAAATCAAGGAGCAAATCCTGCCAGGAAGAGATGTCTTAACCACACTTGAACATGGATTATGTTCTTATCTCTGGCAGCAGTTGAGGGCTCCCTTTTCAGCAGGCTGTGGTGTGATGGGGGCAGTAACCACGGCTGTGCTGGGCACAGGCATCCCAGGGCCACGGGGGCTTCTTGGGGCATGTTTGGAACCTCCTCCTAGAGGGAATGGAAAGCCCTGCAGTGGTCTGCAGCAGCCTGCTCTGGGCTTGGTAGGATTTCCCAAAGCCTCTGAGCTCCCTTCACCACGCTGACGGCTGGATCAGGCGGAGGATCACATCCTGAACAGTGATTACATTTCACATTTTATGACTTAGCCACAAAATTCCAGCCCTGTGTTACTGCCCTTGCACTGACAGTCGCTGGCCTAAACCAGTTAGCCTGCCTTGATGGCCTTAAGAGCGTGCCTTGAGTGACTCCAGCCTCTCACAGTCTAATATACAATAGATAACTGCTTGGAAATCTTAGAAAAGAAGAGCTTTAAAGCAATTTTTTTCAGGCCTCATGAACGTCTTTTTCCTGTGGTTGCTTTTATTTTCTTGCTAACAGCTGTTTGTGCACGATTTGCTTAAAGAAGCCGCTTACCTGCCAGGCAGCCCGTCATGGGAATGTGAGACACTGAGCAGATACCTTGTCTTGCTCTGGGGCTCCTGTTTCTGCTCTTCCAGGTCCTGTGGCCCCATTAGTACAAAACCAAAGCTTTCTCTGGAAATCGTGCAGCAGCTTTTCTCTCCTGTCAGTTGATGTTTTGAATCTATAATGTCAGGAAAGGAGAAGAGAAAGATGCTTTCTTTTTTTTTGTGAAAACAAAAATATTCTTTTCTAAATGAGTAACAAAAGCGTCATTTTAAAAATAATTTAGATTTTTCCCCCACTTCCCTTCCTGAAAATGGAAAGCCCGATAACTCATTAAACAGAAGCTTGGGGGGAGACTGGGGGAAAGCTCTCATGGAGGCATAGAGAATATCTTTAGAATCTTTTCCTAAAAAATGGTCTACTCTGTAACACCTGTGCCTGGAACTAAAAACGAATATTTGTTTGTTTAAAGAACGCTTGGAAAAATCGTTTTCAAGCCAGCTACGGATTAAAGGTTGGGATTTGGGGTTTAGTTGTTTGTGGTTTTTCCCTCATAGCCTTGTTGTTTCTTTGCTGTAGACTTACTTTCCTTTCTGCAGCTTCTCCCTCACTGCTGTACCACACCAGTTGAGTTCCTCCCAACATCTGCTCCACACTCTGACAAAAGGGCCTGCAGTGGGAGCTGCCTGGATCTGATTTTGTAGGGTGATGGCCAGTTTACTCCTGCAGATCTCCGTGGTGTCTCTACATGTGTTTCACCTTTTTCCCACGAACCCAGTGAACTCCCCGGACTTTTATTTTTTTTTTAAGATTTTAGATGGGATTGTGACTAGGTTTTTTTAAAGTGTTTTCTTGCCTGATTGCTGGAGGCTGAGAGAGTGAGCAAAAACACCTGGGCCAAAAAAAAAAAAAAAGAAAAGAAGTTAACAATAAACCAGATAGGGTTGTTTATTGAGCTGTGAGTCTCTGGCAGATAGCTGACTGTAGCTGTATTAAATTACCCTCTGCAAGTATCTAGTCTTCATTTGTAACCCAGCCTCATAATTTTCTCAGTACTGATTCTGCACCAGTTCCCCTTCCACAGTTCCCATTTTGAAACATAGGCATTATACTGAGTTTTTTCCTGTGGTGCTATGGCTGATAATAAATTTTATCACCCTTTTACCTCTCAAAGGGGCCAGTTTTAAATGGGTCCTTACTTTTGCTATACTCACCACAGGTATTTTCCTCCTGTATAATCAAGCAGTGTGATTTTTGCAGTGGATAGGTTGTTCAGGGGTATTTCTTTCCTACCAATGATACAAATTATTGAAAAGAGAAGCAAACAGGAAAAGAGAAGCAATATAAAGAGAATTAAACAGGTGACATATCAAAGCATAATTACTATGATTGATGCCTTTGCAATATGAAGGTAACATTACAGTAAGTTTTCTTGGAGCTGCCCTGGAGTTTACTCATCTTCTGACACTCAGGGTAGCAGCTTTCAGATTCACTCACAGGCCCTTTCTTTGCATTTATGAAACAGCTCTACCACATAAAATGGTAGAAGAGAATGTCAGGGCAAATAAAGAAGTTGGTAAGCTCTCTCTTGGTTGGATAGTTGTGTAGTTTCCTCACTGTCTGAATTAAGAGTAAATGCCGTTCACGTTTGTTTATTCTGTACTGTCCCAGCTTTGAGATGGCCACTGTGCTTTCCTCAGCCTTGAAGGTGAAGAGACTTCACAACCTGGTGGCGGTCTGTAGGACATGATGGGACACTGCTTCATCGAGAGGCAAAGCCTCATTTTTCTGTGTGTTTGTTCTTCACTGCCTGTAGCTGGACTTGTCTGCCAGGGCTGCCTGTGGTTGGACTCTCCTTCAGTGGCTGCAAAGCCTGAGGAATCTCCCTTTGAAACATCTAAGACGTGATGCAAAAATTCAATGCAAAGAAGCAGCCATAATTCCCACATGGCTGGTGCTGGGATCCCAACTGCAGAAGCATGATCAGAAGGGGATGCTCCTCCATGGAGACATGGTTTAGTCAGCAGGAGGTGTGGGAAAGGTTCCTGTGTTTTGGGCAAACCCCCAGGCCATGCCTGTTGAAGGAGGTAAAACTGCAGGTGCCCCTTATGGTGCTGTGTGTTCTGCAGGAATCTCGATGGCTGTGGCACCAGAGGAGAACTCTCCTCGTGGTTTTCTTTCAACTCCTTCCAAAACAGTGGTTGAAAATCAGTGGAAATGAATGCTGTTATCATCACCACACACGCAGGATGTTGAAAAGCGGGATTTCTCTTCCAGGGAAAGAAATGTGTTTGTACTCTAAGGTTAATAAAAAAAGCAATGTTTAAAAGGTTTTGGAACAGAAATTCCAGCCTGCTCCAAAATGAACCTCGGTGGAAACCTGACTTTGTTTTCCTCTTAAGGATGACCAAACACTGCCAAGCACTGAAGATAGCAGATTAGCCATCATGAAACAGTATGATCTGTGGAATCATTTTAACATTGATATTAATATTTTAAAATAACATGTCAGTCAAAAGTGAGTGCTATTCAAAAAGTAAATGAATGCTATTAGAAATTATGAAAATTCTAACAGTGACATTACAGTGTCCAACTGATGGAAATTGAATTTTCCCTTTCAATAATTTTGTCAAAACCAACATCATCTGCAAAATGTTTTGGAGCTGTGACAGCATTTCCCAGAAGAAAAATATCGCTTTAAAAATTATTTAATTAGGCAGATTCAATGTGCATTATGAAAATTAATAGCTGTTTTGGTTTGGAAGAGAAAAGCGATGTGGAATTTAATAGCAAAATGTTCTAATGAAGTGTAACTTCTAATCAATAAATTACTGTTGTTCTGGTTCACCATCTTTCTCCACATCCTCCAGCAGCTGAGTACCAGCTGGGCTGGAAGTGCTCTCATTGATATAACTGGATGCAGACAGCTAATTTGGGAGTGTTTTAACCTACTTTGTACTTGTCTTTATCTTTACTCTCATTTTCATGTGGCCTCCTGCTACAAACCATCCCGTGGATGATAGGACAGAGGGATCTGACGAACACACTTTCTTTTGTGGGTTTACAAGGCTGAGCAGTGAAAGGATTGTTTTCATTACTAACATCCTGGTGTAGTAAAATACCAAATTTAATACATATGACGATTGTTATATTACTTAATCCACCATTTGCCTTCTAATTTAGTTTGAGTTTGCCTTGTTATTTGGTATGTTAGAGGAAGGCTACAATTCAGCTATTTGGCACACCCTTCTGTATCATCAGATGTGCTTTAGTACCACATGCTGATGGAGCCTCCAGCTGTAAGACTAAGACCTCATGGGACAGCGCTCCCATCAGCCTGTCCTGGCTGACCTGGGCAGAGGAGGAGGCATCTGGTGTCAATTTTGTCAGACCTCTCCATCAGTTTGGCAGCTTTGTGTTTCGAGGAAGGCAGGTTCACAGGATGACACCAGGGAGGCACAGAGCTGGAATTTTCTGTGGCTTTTGGGCAGTTGATGTGCCTCAAAGCTCAGGGAAAACCACCAGACTATGTGGTAAAGACCAGAAGTGTGGGCAGCGTGTGTGGGGAAGTCAGTTCATGGATCTTCTGTGATTCTTGGGAGGCTGCTTTCTATTAAAATGGTTTTTATTATGCTATGTTGCCAAACCTGAGAGCAGTAGAGATATTTTTTCTTTCACGCTTCAGAGGGTGTGAGAAAGCAGAGCCAGGCATTGCGCTGCTCATCCTGGAAGGGCAAGCCACTCTCCAGCAGCAGGGTGTCTAAGTGAGCTTTGCTCTGCATCATCAACAGCAAAATGTGTGGAAGCCTTCCCCATCCAAACAAGCTCCACAGAAAGTTAATTTATCTGTAAGGTCCCTCGCAGGGCACTGAGCATCCTCCAGCCCATGCTGAGACAAGCCTGGCTACTCCTGGTAGGAGAAATTACCATGAAATAATCTGTGGTGTTGTTGGACTTGGTGAGGTTGGTGGGGCTTGTAGCTGGGTATCATGAGTTGCTAGAAAGGTTTTGAATGGTGCTGATCCTCTGGTTCTCATCATTTTGAAATCAACTAAGCCAGTTGTCTAATTGTAGACAGGCAAATTCTGGATTCATTGAAGGGTTGAGCTCCAGGGTGCTGTCCTGGCTACGAACCAATGGGCAGTAGAGCACCACTCCAACTCAAATCACATCCAAATCTCTTACATGTGTGTGTTCAGAGAGGGAGTGGTTTTTGGGTTTTTTGTTTGGTCAGATAAAAGAATGTTTAGTAAATAGCTCCTGGGATCCAGGATAATGTTATGGTGTTTTCTTTGGCTTTTTTCTGTGGGATTTTTTTTGTGGTGGACAAAATTATTCCAGTGGCATTTTAGGAAGAAATTCACATTGCAGAAGTGAGGATAGGATTATTAGACTCCCTTTTATTTTAAGGATAAACAGGATTCAGTCCATCAGAGATGGGATGTTTCCATGTGGCCATTCAGTTTGTGTGCCACACATGTGATCAATTTAACCAGGGGAGGCTTTAGGCAGGGTGGGGAGGCCGATGTTTCTTGTGACGTGTGGAATGTTAAGCCACAAAAATGCAACCACAAAATCAGCAGATTAGAATTCCCATTTGTAAGGAATAAATAATCATTATGGTGAGATAGTCCGTGAGGGATTAACACGGCTGCTTCCAATTCTGTTGTTCTGTTGTTCGATCTGCTATGACATTTTTTCCATGCATCTATCTCTCTCTTTTTCTTTTTCCTTTTTTTTTTTTCCTTTCTTTTTTTTTTTCTTTCTTTTTCCTGGTTGGTGTTGTAGTTGTCACAGTGATTTATGGGGACGAATGCAACTTTGGGAGGTTTGTCTGTGTACATACCTCTTGTTTTTCTCCTAGCTTGTAATTATGTTATGCACCTGTTATTCCCCATCGGGGCCCACGTGCTCGGGGAGCCGATGCTCACGTTGCAGTTGGTTTACTCAGTTTTACAACATTTGTTAGTCGCATCTGATAGATCTGTTCTGGCTTCGTGCCAAGGAGCTGCCTGGCAGCATAAATCATCCTTGCACTGAAGAGAAGAGCACGGTATCTATTTCAGGTTCCCACCCACCAGAGCCTCATAAATCTACACAAATGTTTCAAGAAACAGGTTTGATTGTTTAGAATGAGCTAATGCTGCAAAGACCTTCTTAGTCCTGAGCCGAGTCTGGGACTCTGGCTCCCCAGGCTTATAGGGTTAACTCAGATTTATAGGAAATGTCTACATCACTCTTAAAAAGCAAGCTGAGAGCAGTGGAGAGTGTGTTGGCTTCTCAGTCTCCCTGAGGTCTGTTGTGGTGCTGAGTACCTGATGTCCTGTTAACTGCCCTGTTAACCTGCCTGGCATGTGCAGGCGTGTCTGCAGCCTCCGAGAGGAAGCCTCTGAACAGGGGTGTTGAAAGCATTCCCTGCCTTTTCTCAAATTCGGTGTGTGTGTATCCTTAGTTTTCCATTTAGTCCAAAAGCTTTCAGAAATCTTCCAATCATCCCTCAATCAAAGATTTGCTTGATGGCAAAGTGTCTCCACTCTCAGCATTTAACAAATGGGCATCTTTTTCTCTTCTGATACGGTCGATGCAACTGATGGTGATGATGCCAAACCAAGGAGGCTTGGTTGGATCTATGGCATTTTTAAAGAAAATTATTCTCATGGAGTTGTGAACGTTTGAGTAGGTCCTGCACCAGAAACGATACGATTAAGGTATTTATATTTGATAAACTGTGTTTGTAGTACATTCATTAGGGCTGGGGAAGGGGTCATGGGTGGTGAAGCACCCTTGGACTTTGCTCTAGTTGTGGGACTGTGTTGTGAGGTGACCACTGTCCCCCTAAATGTAGGTGACAGAGGGAGCTGTTGCTAGATCTGATACCATGAAGCATCTTGAGTCTTAAACAGAAGGGAATAATCTTTTATGGGAATTTGAAGAAGTTTTACCTCTTACACTGTTTATGCAGACCTCAGCAAAAGAGAACATGCAGTCACAGACCATTGCTGCTTTGGGAGTGTTGTGTCACAAAAGGAGGGAGCTGCTGAACCCTCTTCTGTTAATTGCTCTTTCTAGTGGTTGCACAGAAAGTTCTGGCATGTGCATAGAAGATAAGTTCACTAGTGGCTAGTGAAAGTTATGATTGAGGTGTAACCCCTGGTTCAGCAACTCCCTAAAGCAGGGAGAGTGGAAGGATATGCTGAGAAATGCTCCTCTGGGACATATGTCTTTTTTCTATTATTTCTCTAAGTGCAGAGATACTGAGTCAACCCTGAGCCAGAGTTACTACTGGAGAAAATGGCTTGCTTGTTGAATTTAAAATATAAAATCCTTTGGGTGTCATTTATATCCATAAATGTAGTAAAAGAAATGCTGGCTATCTCTGTACACAGCCTCTCCTGTTTACAAACAGATGTGGTACTGCCTGAAGTCAGAATTTGATATCAAATGATCAAAAAAGGTCCAAATTAGCCTTGTAAAATTCTCATAACAATTGCATGACAGCAAACTGGCCGAGTACCTCAGCAATGCTCCCCAGCCTGTCATTTCAGAGGTGATTAAATGAAAATGCTGCCTGGCTTGTTCAAGTGCAGAGGGCTCTTTCCTCTGCTTGCAGTTGTTGCTATGTGAGAGACGCTGTGTCTCTGCCTCTGAGGCCATGAGGCCAATTTTAAGGCTCTCTAGTAAAATACTTCATTACTTAAATATGTATTGTCTTTGGGGAGCACGTCTCTCCTCTCCCCTCCCCTCCCTAATATACTTCGTCATAAACTTCTGCAAAAATGTATAAATAAATAAAATAATCCAGGTTCCTTTTTCTTAAACAAGAATTTAATTAAATGGAAGTTAGATCCCTTTGGAATACAGAAAAGCAACTTTAAAGACACTCTAGACATGGGCTTTAAGGATTTCCTTTCCTCTTTTTGCTTAATAAACTCCAATCCTAGGATTGTATTTCTCTGCTTCAATGCTAAAAGACTCCTTAAAAGAAGCAATAGTCAAAGGCCTAACCCAGACATTTTATGGGATGTCATACATTTTCAGCTGTTCATAACATAAAAAATAAAGTAAAATACTGCAGGTTACTTTATCAAAGAGAAAGTTGATTTGTAATTCCCAGGGTAGAATTATGAAAATACCTTGAGAGCGTTACAGGAACAGACATTTATGAGAAGTAATAAAATTAGCTGACCGCAGTACAAATTTGCTGAATGCTTTTGGAGGAGAAAATATGTTCCTTCCCCCACTGCCCAGAGAAAATCAGACAAAAACTGTCAGTTTGTGAGGCCTTTTCTGCGACAAATCAAAGCCATTCTTTAGCAGAGTGGTGTTTCTGCAATGTTACTTTGGAAAAATGACGTAGACTCTATCTTCCTTCCACTGAAACACCAGAAAAAGAGGTAAAGGTATCGGCAGGAGCAGTGATGAGTATTAGCAGGGCTTTGTGTATGTGAGTGGGGAGGTTTCCCCACTGTCTTGTATCTCCAGGCTGATGCTTCACTGGTCAGGTTGTCTTGAGGATGAAGGGGGAAGGATAGAAAGACTTAGGAAGGGGTCAGCGACCAGATCTTGGAGGGTGCTGGGTGCCTTCAGGTCCACAGAAGATCCTGTGATCCACAGAAGATCACCTGTTAACTACTTTGAACTGCTGTGTTCAGAGAGGCACTGCAGAGGTTCCCTCTCTCTTCAGCCCCCTGTCCCAGTCCTCAACAAGAAGACCTGTAAGCATCAATGGTAGTCCCCTGTGAAGCTGCATCCTGTGTGAGTCAGTCTGGCCCTAAGGAGAACATATGTCACAAAAAATACGAGAACCAGGTGGGGCAGTGTCACCTGCTCCCGCCCTGCAGATAACTAGTAATGTGGAGTCCATTAAAATCTATCTTCATGGCATCTGGAGTCATCTTCAGGACATGGAGGGATCTCTCTCTCTACTTCCCTTTTGATGTACTCTTGTGGTAGTTTTTACTTGCAACTGTCTAAATAGATGAAGTACGTTCTCTCTGTTCGGCATGTGTCTCATGTCACTTCTGACTGAGTTGTGCTTTTCTCTGCTAAACTTAGGAATTTCTCCACTTCCACAAGTTTTCCCAGCAAAGATGTGTATAACTGCAGTCAGTCCATCTCCATCTCATGCTGCATTGACCAAGCTACTTAAATCTACTGCAAGGCTTGTTTCCTGGTCCTCGAATTATCCTGCTGATCTTCTTTCTATTTGTAGTTTCTTAAGAAAACAAGGCTTATGTAGGTCTACTGAAAGTTGATTTGTGTGTCTGCCTGGTCCCCCTCCTCTCCCTCCCCATTAACCCTTGACTAATTTCATAAAGGCAGGAAGAGTCTTAAAGATCTTTAAGCTGCACTTTACCTGACGACACACAGCCAGGAAGAGGAGGGAAATGCTGGTAGTGCCCTAATGAAGGAAAAGCCGGAGCGTGTGTGCTCAGTTGCTGTTAGACATCAAAAAATCCACACTGGAGCAACCTGCCACAATAAGTTTTCTTGAGTCAGCTGCTCCTGAAGATGCTTCTTTTGAAGGCACATCACTGGAGCTGTGCATGATGGTCACAGTTCAGTCTCACCACGCTCAGATACTGAGCCAGGTATCTTGTACATCCAGCTCAGGAGAGCAGAGCAACGAGAGTGGGGTCAGTGGTCAGCAATGAGCATCCAGGTTCATCTTCCAAGAGCTCTACCCGGTATCCCCCATCTGCAAAAGTCTCTCTGGGTGTTGGTGTGTTCCTGCCTGCTTTGTTTCAAGAGGCAAATCTGTTCAGATGGCTCCATATCTTCAGAATTCGTCATGCTGACAGTCTGTCTCGTGCATGTGGATTTTATTGGCAGCGTTTCGAGAACTTCCAAATCGTGGATGAAAATGTTGACTAGTGTTGGGCTCCTTACCAATCCCTGTAATTTTTTTTTGCTGGAAAAAGCTCCCATCACAGATGGTTCTCCATTTTTACAGCTACTTTTTGACATCTTTCAGTATAGTCAATTATCAAACTGTTTGAGGTGTTTTCTATTAATATTACATATTTCTGGTTCTTCAAGCAGAAACTGACTCTCTCTTGGCTTACTACTGTAAATAGCCATTTTACCAACTAATGCTGAATAATGTCAGAAAGGAAAGAACTATTTTTTTGACATGATTATCTTCTCTAATGTCGTATTGACCACCACAGATGATCTTAATCCTTTCCTAAGGATCTTCTCTACTCAGTGAGTAGAGCATATAGCATATATTCTATAGTATATCCTGTTCTTCTTGAGGATCTATTCCAAACTAGTTCTTTCAACCAAAGTCAACTAAACTGATAAAAAACTGACTTAAACTTGGATTTTTACTATGTTTCCCCTGTATCCTGAGCACTATATAATGCCGTAGATGGCACTGGAAAAAAAGGAAAAAAAAAAAGAGTGTTTGCAATGCCAAGTACTTTAACAGCAGAAGGAAACTGAAACTTAAATGCATTTCCTTTTTTCAGGTCCGGATTTAATCTTCATTTCTGATTACATGCCTAATTTATTGCAGAATCTCTCACTTGTTCAGTTAAATTTTTTGAGTGTTTAGCAAAATTACTTAAGTGAGCCAACATATGCCTTCAGGATATGTACATGTTTCCTGGGCTAAATGTGATTTCCTTTTCGTCTCCCACTGATTACTCATTTTGGTTCTCCCTCTACCTAAATCTAGTTAATGAACCAACTTTCTTTAATCTCGTGTGAAATTTACTGTATGTCCCATCAATAGCATTATTCATAAATCTTATGTTCCCCTGTAGCTAATAGGAAACAAAATCTCCATGATGGGCTGGAGCAAATTTCTGTCTTTGTCTGTCTTTGCCCTTTCTCAGAATAATCTTTGCAGCTTGGTGGTGAACTTGCACTTCATCTCTGCAACCCTGCAGTGTAGCCTGTGCTGCATGTCCAGTGTTTGTGAAGGGTTCAAACACTCAATCCAAGAGCATGTTCTGGTGGATAGCACTCTGAAGACCTAAAAGATCACCAAAGCAATTCTTTGATGGTAAAAAAACAGATTGGCTAATCTGAAAGACTTCTTCCACTTGAAATGAAGCCCATTTTTAAAAGGTTTTCCTGCTCAGATAGAAGAATCATGTAGTATTCTCTAATCTTCATCTGAAGCTTTTCCACCTCTTCTTCAGTCTCCTCACCTGCCTTTGATGCCTGTGTATCTTAGAAATAACAGAAAAGAGGAGTTGTTTTTTTCTTTCCATTAGTGAAATTACAGCAAAGGAAAATATCTGAAAAAATAGCTGTTAAAATTCAGAGACACAGTCTTCACATTGCTTAACCCTTCCTATAAACTGTGCGTGTGCACATACATGTATATAAAATATATGTGTCTATACCCATATGTAAGTAGTTTGTGTAAAATGTGTCCATGCAAAACCAGTTGTAGAATATACATCTTCCCACATTCGTATGTTTTGACCTTGTTAATTATCTCACCCCCCCAAAAAAAAAATCTACAAGAACAAGTTCCTGTTTCCTGCTCTTACTACTCCTTTGCTATTTTGCTCCTTTTTAAAAGCATCTGAAGAGCTTTGCTGCTTGTCTTTCAAACAGAAAGCAATAGCAAAGAATTTCCAGAGAACAGCAAAACATAATCCTAAAATTTTCCTAATGTAGTAGTGTGCTTGTTGAAGTTTTAATATGTTGGAGGTTTTGTTCCATAGTGTCTTTAAATGATTCCCATCAGTTACAGATTTAAGGTGCTCATTATGTTTTATTCTTGATACACGATGTCAGTATTTTAGGTAACTCATATTTTCCCTTTGTTCCAGAGAGAATTCCTGTAAGTAACCAGATTCAATTCCAGTGCTACTCAATCAACATAATTATGCTAAAAGTAGAACTAGTTCTCTTGCCTAAAAATACTGTTTTGCAATGCCATAGTAAGTAGAGTCAAGGCTGGAAAAAAATCATGGAAGTATCTTCCTTCTCCAGTGTTTTCTATATCTCAGAAAATTCAAATATACCTTATGATGTATTGCAAGTGAGGAACTTTGATTTTTATTATTTTACAAAAGAAAATTTCTGACTATATTACAGAAAACCAAGAACAAAATATTTAATCTGTGATTTGGCTGATGAAAAATAATTTTGCAAATACATTTCAAAACATTTGTCCTGGACAAACAAAACCAGTTTTCTGGTTTGTTTCCTTTTTTAATTTTTATTTTTATTTTTTTCAATTGATTTACTGAAATGGTTTGTGAACTGGAAAAAGAAGTATCAATATCCCTGCATATCTGTCGGGGTACTCAATGTACAGTATATTTTCTCGTAAAAGAAGCAATTGGGATATGACAAATGCTTTTCTTTTTTGGCATTCCTCTTTATTATTCTTAGTGATTGACATGAAGGCTAGACTAGTTCCTGGCTCCATTAAACTTGGTATCACACTATGCTGAATAAGATGTGGCTCCTGTGTTAATATGGTTTTGAAAGACTGAAAGCAGAGTGTGTCAGATTTTGCAATTCATTTCAGTGAAATAATTGTTGCTCATTCTGTGGTCACAAGGAAAAGCATTTAAGATATACATATAATCATACGTATTTCTTGATCTAGAGGCTGCAAAATGAGGCCTTAATGCTGTTTATCATCTTGGGGGACGTTAAAGTGATGGGAGTGGAAGGGCTGTTTAGGTTACAGCAATCTAATTATACCCAGAGGAGAGAGTACCACAGCGTTCAAAACCTGCTGGTAGGGGAAATCTCCTGTGGATCCAAATTACATCTTTTTCAGTTAAAGAATCAGCATCTTTCATTAGCTGAGCAACCAAACTGCGACAGGTTTTAATACAGTTCATACTCATTGAAAGTAGGGGGCTTTGTATTGGGTGAGCGTGTTCAGATTCTTTAGTATTTCAAGAAGGAAACTCCCAGAGTTTATTTATTTTTTCTCCTTTTCTGTAGCTGCCAGCAGCACCACAGGTACTGAATTACTGCATCTCAACAGGAGCAGAAGGGGTTTGTGTTGGATCTGCCCAGTGGTGCAAATTTTAAATTGTAGATCTCGTTACATGGTGCATCTTAAAATACCCATTCACTATTCTCTCCACAAGCACTTCTTGTTTGTTTCTTCTCAAATTCAAGTGTGGTGACGAGGTGGGAAGTCTGAATGAAGGGTGGGAGTTGGCCATAACTGATTGGTGTTAGAACAGATAGGAGACAACTAAAGCACTGGATATTGTGCTCTAATGAAAATAATAAAATATTTTAGATTTCTGGGGGTAACTAAAATAAAGGAGAAATAATGATTTATTGCCTTTAACATGTTTAAAATATTTCTGATTTGCTTCTAAAACTTACAAGACTTCATTTGTAAGTCTAAGTAGCCAAGCTTAGATTAAGCTTTGTTTTCAAATGCTTGCCAGGCTTTCATTGGGACAACCACTGCATTTTATTGTGTGTGTTTGTACATGTGCATAGATATAGATACAGATTAAATGTCACCAATACCTAGTTCCCCAGGTCATGGCCTGCTTAACAAAATGACTGTTCAATCTGGGAGTGCTTTCTTTAGGATAGAGTTTCTGCCTGTTTTCAAGGTAAGACAGAACAGTCAAATATTTATGAATGTTACAACATTCCAGATTTCCTTTCCAAGGCTACTTGAGGCCACTTGAAGAAGTAAATCTGTCGTGGTGATGGAGACAAGCTTCATTTGCACGCTTCCTTTCATCTCTCTCCAAACAAATGGTTCATTCACACTTCCTAGGTCAGTGGCAGCAACCGGGCTTGGTTTCTCCGTGGAAGGAGCAGGACTGGTCGTGGTCATTTACACAATGCTGGTCTATTACTGAGGAAAGGATTTGCACAATCCAGGCCTGTCTTGTCTTTGCTCCTCCTTTATGCATTTCATATGTTCAAGAGGACTGGTAATCCCTGAGACCCTGTGTATACCTGGGAATCATGCAGACTGGGGAGGTGCCTTTCTTGCACAACTGTTCTGCAGATGCTTCTCTGTTAGAAATTATTCGGGGACTTTTCCCTGAGGCAGTCACAACTACAGCAATGGCTAATGAATTCTGGTTGCTCTGTATAAGGCCAGATTTGGGCCTGTGACTTCGAGCTGCAGGATGACCTTTTTAGTATCTCTCCAGTCCTCCCACCTCTATGCCTTTTGTGCTTATATTGGTGCTTTCTCTAGTCCTTAACGAATCATGGAACTGTTTAGGTTGGACAAGACCTTTGAGATCAACCAGTAAAACTGTTAATCCAGCACTGCCAAGTCCACCACTAAACCACGTCCTCAAGTGCCACATCTACACGTCTTTTAAATACCTTCAGGATGGTGACTCCATCACTGCCTGGGCAGCCTTTGCCAGGGCTTGACAATTCTTTTGGTGAAGAAATTTTTTCCAATATCCAATCTAAAGCTCCCCTGGCACAATTTGAGGCCATTTCTTCTTGTTCTATACCTTGTTACTTGGGAGAAGTGCTCGGTCCCCACCTGGCTTCAACCTTCTTCCAGGGAGCTGTAGAGAGTGATAAGGTCATTTTAACACTTGTGTGTGATAGAGTGATGTAGCAGGTCACTGACCGTTCCCCTTGCATTAAGGGGGCTTCATTCTGCTCCCCATCCTCTGAGTCTTCCAGCTCAGGGGTCTGGGTACCTACAGAACAATTGGTCTTGACATTAATGACTGAGGCAAAGAAGTCATTGAGTACTTCAGCTTTTTCCTTAGTCACTACATTGCCCCTCACATCCAATAAAGGCTGGAGATTCTCCTTAGCCCTCCTATTGCTGCTAATGTATTTATAGAAAGGTTTTTTTAATTGTCTTTTATTGCAGTAGCCAGATTAATTTCTAGTTAGGCTTTGGTGCTTCTAATTTTCTCTCTGCATAACCTCACAATATTCTTGTAGTTCTCCCGAGCTGCCTGTCCCTTCTTCCAAAGGTCATAAACTTTCCTTTTTTTCCTGAATTCCAGCCAAAGCTCTCTGTTCAGGCAGGCCAGTCTTCTTCCCTGCCAGCTCGTTCTTTGATGGGGAAAATGGAGTGACAACTCCATGTATTCCAGGCATTTTTCTCTTGACCTCCCACAGTGGCTGTCAGGGTCACTTTGACTTTGCTGCAGACGGGGCTCTGTGCCTAGAAATCTCTTCCTAGCCCTAAAAGTTAAGTCCCGCAGCTGCTGCTAAGGAAACTTGTCTGGCTGGTAGAAAACTCATGTCAGGAATGCGTGGAAACCTTTCTCCCAGCTGCAGAGAGGCAGCGGGCTGGTCTGTACCTCCCATTTCAGGCATGGAGTCCCATCCCTGCTCCTCTTGCTACCCAGGAGGAGTTACTGACTGGCAAGACCAGCCTCACACTGCTGTCCTCCCGACCGTGGGATGCAAGGATCCTCATACTGACCTAAAACAGTTGCCTCTGGTCTTGACCAATTGCATCTCAGGTTTTTATGTTCTGGCCAGTCATTTATTCCTGTTTCTGACCGATCTTGTACAGCCACGACCCCCGGAGAGTGTGGAGACCTAAGCAGAGGCAGATATGCGCTGGATCTGCTAAAGGCAGTGCCAGAATTTCTGTGGGTTTGGGGTCGTGTTTTAACCCTTCCTGATAAGTAGCTGTCAGTGTCCCACACAGTTGTGCTTACTGGTTCCTTGTTAGTTTTTCTCAGCTGGGTCTGCTCCCTCTTGGGGATCACAGGAGGCAGTTTGGACAATCTCCAGTGCTCATCTGGAAGGCACCTGATGCTTCAGGCCGGGGAGCCGGAGCGGGGTCACGGACAGATGGAAAGTTATGATGTGATTTGGGAGCAACCCTGCTCTCTGATGAAATAGTGGGTGGAAAGAGGTTGTGGTTGAAGCCATAAGGAAAACTCCTATGCATGTCAATCGTGTGAGCTCCACATCCAGCACGCTCCTCAGGGAGAAGGTGGCTGGCGGTGTGTCCCATCAGCTGTAATGAGAAGTGAGGAGATAAATGGTAGAGGCAGGGGTTGTGCAAGCTCACCTCCTGGCCTGCCCTCAGTGGGATCACATCAGTGAAAGCAGTTGAGTCACCTCTCCCTGGAGGTGTCTGATGGATGTTACAGCCAGGACTTGGCACTGAGGAGCGAGCTGGGCCTCGCTGCCCAGGCTGCATCCCCAGCTGAGGCACGAAGTAATGTCTTAGCCAAATGTTCACTTGAGCACACCGTGGCTGCTTAGCTTCTCCTGTGCGAAAGAACTTCCTTCCCTTTGGGGTATTCCCTTGATTTTTAAAAAGTCAAGCAAATATTTAAGAGTGGATTAAAGTCTAGCTCAACATATCCATCATTCACCATCAATTATCCAGGTCATTAGTATGATTACACTCAGCTCGGGACTCCTCTGTGTCTGAATGTACCAAGAGCTAGGAGGAACTAAAGGTGGAAATTTATAGCAAGAACCTTTCCCTCCCCCACCTTATTTAATGGCACACAGGCTTTGACCTGAAGTGTAATTTTCTGCAACATTTAAGGCAGATAAAGTGTCTTTGGCAGCCAAAGGAAAGCTCAAAGGTAACATTATCTAACTAGCAAACAGATGGAGGATTTAACATTCTTAGTAGCTGAAATTTTGGACTCTGGCCAAACCATGCTAATGGATTTTTTAGCAGTCGTTCTTTTCCTATGAAAGTGCTGGACACAGTTACAAAAAAAAAATCTAAGGGAAATACCTAACAGTGCAGGCAGGAACAAGGAAAGATTCCTGCTTGATCACAAGCAGTATGGGGGGAAAATAAAGTTTTTGTATCATAAGCTGGGGCATGACTTGTAGGATTCAGTTAAAGAAATAAGATAAATCACCTCAGAAGCCCCAAATCTTTGCCTTGATGGAGAAGACAAGCCTGTTGAGTAGTTGGAGGGATTGTCGTTCAGCGTTAACTTTGCCTTGCTATGAATACTGAAGAGAAGGATGTCCTTTGAAGAGCTCTTGTTCCGATTGAGTTGCAGGAAACAAAGCAGTCTCAACTCCCTGATGCACAGACACATCCAGCTCCTTGTATGCTTGTGGCAAGCCCTGGTGTTGTGTTACTCCCCTGGTGTTTTGCTGTGTGCCGGAGGGCTTTCCAGATTACCACAGCCATAAGCTTTCTTGCTCCATCACATATTCTCTCTGGGTTATAAACATGACAGGTTGGGCCTTGAAAAAGCTATGTAATGGAGACCACAGAGCTCAGGAGACAAGAACATGTTTTCCAGGAATTATTGGTGAAAATTCTGTGGTGTGCAGAAGGCAACTGAGAAGGCAGGGGGCCCTGGAAAACCCTGATGATTTTTGGATCCACCAAATCCTATCATTTATTGTCAGTGAATCTTCAAAACCCTTTGAACTTGGTGAATTTTTCACAAAATGTCCGTATTTCCTGATCATAGCTTTCACCTGTTGGGTTAAGTTTGGCTGATATGCTCAATAAAAAATGTCAGTGCATTTTTGTCAGGGAAATGTCAGGGAAGCATCATGTGGCTGAACCAATTAATAATCAATATGAATAAGAAATACTAATTGAGAGGATAGGATTAAACTGCCAGGCAACTCTGCAGAGATCTGGAACCACTCATTTCACAAAGAAAAGAGACTGACATTAGAAGGTTTGGAGCCATTTGCTTTGACTAGCCTTGCTCTTTTCCAAGCCGAGGTTTGAGAGCAAATGGATGACATTAACACTCTACACTGATTACGAAACACGGAATAAATCATACAGATGTCTAATTCCACCAGATCTCATTACCACTGGATTGAACTTTTCACTAACTTGCTTGTCTCGAGTGATCTGAGTCAGCACATCAGCTCTGAGCATCCTAGGATTTGGGAATGCTGGAAACAGCTCTGGTTCCAAACACTGGCACTGGAGAGCATTCTTACAAGTCATTTTCCAGCAGGCAAACCCTAGAATATTACAAAGACAGAGTTGGAGGCCAGCAGAAACTCCAGCTGAGAGCTCAGAGCTGGTCCAATGCCAGAGCATCCATCTTTTGAAAGTTTAATGAGATGAGTTTCCATCAGGCGTTTTCACAGCCGGGCCACCAGCAGTGGCCTTGGACGTGGTGTCTCGCTCCCCATGGTGTCTGGACAGCAGGAGCTGTGGTTCAGACCTCAGTGAGAAAGCTGGATGGTGAAAATTTGTGGGAGCTAATTAAACAAGACGAGATTTTTGCCTGGCAGGGATTCATGCCAGATATACTACATCCCGGGAAACCATTTCAGGCTTTGCCATAAAGTACTTGTGGAGAGAGAGAAGGATGTCTTGCCAGACTTCACTTCAAATGTAGTGCTGCAGCTTTTCCTTTTCTTTTTTGGAATTGGTATGGTCATAAATTATCTGCTTAGCTCAAGGTTAAACACAGGACAGCGAGAGCTGTGAAGTCTCAGAGATGAAAGGCCCCAGCATAAGCAGGGAAATGGTCATACATAATGTTATCAGGCCATGCTTCATCTGAGCGTGCAGAACATCCTCTGAGAGCTCAGGACATCAGTCTCAGGAGAGCTGTATTCCTACTCTTGCTCTGCTGCTGGCCACCTGTTGGTCCTGGGCCAAGTTCTTAGCTTCTTTATGCTTTGGGTAAAGGAGGATAGTTCGTTTCCCTCCTTTGCTGTACAAAAAACCCATGAATGGCACAGTGATGTTTGGAGACTGCATTAAGGAGGGTCGCAGGGAGCTGCATAGTGCTGCTGTCCTGCCATGGAAACCTCCCCACCAGCAAGTCCTACTTTGATCTGGAGGTTGCAAGGTCTTGGGCAATGACCCCAGCAATGACTGCCAGATGAAAGGCCAGGTCATTTCTTCAGATGCAGCCTGGCTCTGGTATCCCGACCAAAGAGGCGTTTGCAGTAGCATCATCAGCCAAGCCCAAGTGAAAGAACAAGCCATAGGCAGGAGTTGGTCTCTGCCCTGACATCCTAGCACACCTCTGGTGTTGGCTCAGACAAAAAACAACTCCCTGGTGGCTTCAAGTTGAAAACAGTAGTGGGATATGAGGAGTAGGTGATGTTTCCTCAGAGCTCCTGGGGTACAGACCAGGCTTTTTCCAAACACAGCCTCTGGGTTGGCGCCTGCAGTCTGGAAGTGGGAAGTGATAGTGTTTGCAATTTAGGTCTATTTCAATGCCTCGACAGATCTGGGACTTAGGGAGGATTCACAAAGTGATTCCTTGGCTCAAAGCTGAGCAAAGATGTAGCTGATACTGAGGATTGTTTCCACTGTGGTAGGCAATAACTGAGCTTTCCAGAGAAATGACACTAATGCTAGTACAGACTCTTAGAGTTAGCTGCTACTTAAAGATTGGGGCAATTAGGGATATATTGCAGTTGTACTTGTATCATCTGGATATTGTTTCTGTGCAGAACTGTATCACATTCCTCACCTACGTTCAGCAGTTGGAGATTGCTGTAGATCCTGTCTTTCTCTGTTAGAGAGTCCAGTTACCTTAATTGCTATATTTTTAACTTCACTTGTTTCTACATCACATGTAATACAATTTAATTAAAGTCAGAGCTAAGAAGAGACCTCCAGAGAAAGAATCTTGAATACTTCTGAGTACTTGAATGCTTCTGGGCTGTATTTCAGAGGGAGCAGTGAGCAGGTGTCAGGAAAAGAGAGATGAGTTCTGAGAATGAAAAAATAAAGAGCATGGGTCTGGAAGAGTAGTAGCCTACAGATGTATTTGCTGATTCACTGGAAATTAAAAGCAGATAGAACAGTTTGGGGAAAACTTCTGCAGCACTGGGTCTGCCTCCATGTACAAACACTTAAGATATTGTTCCCAGTTCAGGAAAGAGAGGTTTTTGGTGTTGTATGCCAGTCCAGTCTCATCCAGCCTGGAATTCAGTCTCTTGTGGGTAGACATCAGTCGTAAACAAATTGGAAAACTTAAGACACTTTTCTTGGAAGGAAGCGTAGGGGTTTTTGTGTTGTGTGGGTTTTTCTTTCAGTGCACCGCTGATTTCAAAGCTGTGTGGTTTGGGCAATAGCCCAGAATTCTTGCTTTTCTCTTCTCCTTGTTCATCTTATAAAGCATAAATACCATATTTCCTCTACAGGAAAATACATACGTGCTTGTTGTATCTGTGTGTATAGTACATCTGCATTTGTATGGATGTGGAATTGTTAGTGTTACTAGTTTTCAGGACCCAGGTACTGGATGCTGAATAAAGCAAGGCATAAATAAATATGAATGAAGCAAGGCATAAATAAATGAATAAAGTTACGGAGAAGGGGCTGGGCAATGGAAAGGAAACCAATCCTTGTTGTGGCAGTCCTGCTCTTGTGCCTCACTTCTGCCACTCCAGTGCCATGGACTGGCAAATCTCTTTAATGCTGCTCATTAACTGCTCTCAGTTGGCACAAGCCACAGATGGAAGGAAGCCATGGCAGGGAAAACCAAGTGCTGGTGGAGCTCTTGGCAGCTCAGGAGTCATTCTTTACCTTGTACATCTGCACTGGCCGTCCCCCCGTGTGCTGTCAGGGGACAGTGAGGTCCCTCCTCTCTTTGGTGGTGACTCACAAGCCTTGGGCAGGGGTTGCTGTGACTAATGCTCCAGTAGCAGGCTTAGCAGAGAGACTCTCTGCTCTGATGTCCTGGCCAAATTCTTTCCTGGAAAATTGGATGAGATGCATTTCCACTGCGATTCCAGATGCACAGAGTATTCCTTGCTGTTCACTGTCATAGACTGTCAGCTAGTCAGCGTTAAGGTGTGCTTTCTTTTCTGTGATCAGCTGAGGGATTCCGTGAATGTATCAACTATGGTAATAATGTTCAGAGAGAAGAACAAAAAGGAAGCTTGATTTGCTACTGCACAGCAGTACTGTACTCAGGATCTTTTGGTAAAGAGAATGTGCTGTATTTATTAGTTGCTGAAAGATAGTCTCGCTCCTATCTGCAAAAGAAGCATTCTGCAGGCTGCATATTGAGGTTCCCCAAAATGAGTGAATAAAAATGTGGGTTCTGATCTTTCCCACAAGCATAGTATTTACAGAAAAGCTCTATTTTCAAAAAAGGTCCAATAACCACACAATTCATTGGCTTTCAGCTGAAAACTGAACTGAAAAAGACTGTCTTTCTTTTTTTGACTGTGTTGTGTGCTCAGAGAGGGCTGGAGTTGGGCTTTGTCCAAATGGCAGTCAAGTGATCAGAAAGTGGGCTCGGTGAGTGATGGGCAGAGGGTGCCCGAGCAGGGTGTAGCATAACGCACAAGTGCAATGCAAACACTCTCACCGAGCCCTTGCGCTCGAGGCAGACTTCAGATAACGTGTTGACAGCATCAGTCAAAGGAAAATAAAATTGCCGAGGGGCTGTGAAAGGCGCTCTCTGTTCCGATGGAACGGTGTATATAACCTCTGCTTTCTGCGAACAGTCGCAGTGACACGTGAGGGAAGGGATGCATGATAACACCAACAGAAAATCCCAGCAGCTCTGGTCACAGCAGTAATGATACTGAAAAACAGTAGCTTAATACGGCTCATTGCTGGAGGGATTTTACTTAAAAGGTTTTAGTTCAAATCCTACTCTTTCTCACGAGCAAGTTGCGTTGCCTGTTGGTTCAGGCGAGGTTGTGTGCAGCAGAAGTTCTGGTTCAGCTATTGAGCCGTGGGAACAGGCCGCTTACCAAAACGTAAGTGTATTGTAGGTTGCCTGAAGATCTGGAGAAACGATTATTTGTCGCTTCCAAAGTAACTGTGTTACTGACCAGGAATGGCATTTTCTTGAATAGGAATGCTCCATGTTTCTGTTACTTTGGTACAGCACCAAGGGGATATAGTAGAACTATGGCTTTGAGAAACAACCGCAGTGTAAGTAATTCCTTTATTTTCATTTTTTAAATTGTGCAGCTGCGCATTAAACAGACTTCTTCGAGGAACTCTGCTTATTTCAGTGGGACAGCTTTCTAATTAGCTCACACTTGTTAAGCAAGGGTCACAGCTTTGGACCTGATTTCTGTCCTTAAGCTGCTCTGAGATCTTTGGGGGCTGCATATGAAATAACAGTGCTACTTGCAATTTACAGGGTGTTGTCAGTTGAAAGCTTCTCTGCGTTTCATGTATCCAGCACCATTCAGGCCAGCTGGCAGTCAGCTCAAGATAACGATGCCATGATAGGAAAGATAGTCAGAAGTTGCCAAAACTATTAGACAGCACATCTGCCTGCTGTATGCCAGGATCTGCGCTGAGCTGCCAGCACCAGTCTCTTGGGCAGAGATGGGAACACCTTCCAGTGTAATCCATGTGTGTCACAGCTCTTCAGAGACACAAACAATGGCTTCAGGTGGCATCGGGGCATTTCCACTGTGCTTCATCTTGTTCAGGTTAGTATCACCAGTAACAGCAGAAATATGTGCTAGAGGCACCAAAAGTGATCAAGACTGTGGCAAACCCAAAATGTAGATTTATTCTTAAGGGCGTTTCCTTCAAAATATTTCGATATTTTGATGTCTTCTGCTTGGCTGTTGGCACTGAGAACAGAGCAAGTGTAAGGGGCTGAATGAGAGCTGGTTTTCATAGAAAAAAATAGCTGTTTTCTGCTTTTATGCTGATAATACAAGTTCCCAGCACTGGTTGTTAGAATAATACTGCTGGCAGAGTGAGAGACAAGAGGGATCATGTTTCATGGGCCATAAACTGGGGCACACTAAAATAATCCTCTCAGATATGGTCAACTGAATATGAATCCATGTAATCTTGAACACACTCTATGTGAACTCAGAATTAATCATCAGAAAAAATGAACCCATGAACACAGAGCTGGATGTCAGGAGGAATATTTTGTTCTCATGGTGAAAAACTCAAGACCAACTCGTGGCATTGTCCTACAAAGAGTGTCATAAAATCTAACCCAAAAGATGTCATTATGAATTATTTGCTGGGAGCCTGACTGTCCCTTGCTCAGTATATTTTCCAAACAGATTAGGAAGTGCAAAGTCTGTCATTAAATAAAGCTCAGCTGGAAACCAGTGATGTTTTTCCTCCCTATAGAAGCCTTATGCCTTCTAAGACTGATATTTAGTAATCCTTTGAATTCATACTTCAAACAACTTGAAAGGTGAGCTTTGGTTCTAATACTGACAAGTCTGTGAGTCTTATGTCTCCAAGTCTGGAAAAAAGAAGTGTCTGCTGCTCTGGTGGGGCTCCTTATCCTGAACATGGAGTCAGTAATGAGCATTGTGGTGATGGTGGGAAAGACAGAGGTTGCTGTATCCTGAAGTTCATTCCAAAGTTCAGTCATCTCCAAATTTATCAATACACAGCCACGTAATGAGACAAATATGTCCTTCTGGGAGGAAAACAGATTATGCCTCTTTTAAGGATGGGGCAGCAGGGGCACAAACCAGTTACTTCACAAGGAATCCAAGTGAGTGTTTGTTGAGAGAAGGAGTCCCAGTATCTCATCCACAAAGAAAATATTATCAAATAGAATTTTGATTTCTATTGTTTTATCCCGCCAAAATATGAGAAACTGTGGAATATTATTGTAAGATTCCCTAACCCTTGGTTCATTGTGACTTCGAATGTCTGGGACCTCTGTACTGATCTCTTACCATCTTCTGTATGATAATGGGTGGGTGATGTACAGACTTACCATCCTCCTGCTGGAGCCCCATGATGTACCTTGGAAAGGAATGAGAGACAGAGGGGAGGGTGAGACTTCTTCATGTGCCTTGGGAATTCATGACAGATCTCGAATCTCTCAAGGAATGTTTTTCTTGTTTCACTCCATTGGGAATTGGCTCTGACATAGTCAAAAACATTTTCAGAACGAGTCCCTTTCATTTTCTTGGCCTCTCAATTGCTCTTGTCACTGACCCAAAGCCTTTTGATTTTTTTTTTCTTTTGACGTTCTTGAGCTAATTGGCCTCAATGAAAAGTGGTTTGTTTCCTGCAGAAACTTGGCTGTGACAAAAAGTGTGGAGGTTGGGGGAAATCTGGGATAGGCCAGTGCCAAAGGGCTTATATAATAGCCCAGAATAGCCAGCCGAAATATAATGTAAGAGCTTCATAGGTGGAGTTCGGTTGAATGAAAAGTTTTGTGGGGTTTGGACAGAAAAATGCCAATAGGGCCAGCCATGGATTTCTTATTTCAGTCAGGATTATCTCGGTTTCATCCTGTGAAAGGAGCAGATAATTATTTAACTGGATAATTACGGGCTGGATTCCTTCAGGAAGTCACATTGTCTTGGTGCTTTTACATATTAACATGGGCCGCTCTTTAGGCAAGAGGATCTTGTCTGCTGTTCACGTTCTGCTCACCTGTAATTGTGTGTGCTCAGTGCTCTGAAGCTCTGGTGTCTTCAAACCAGCTGGAAGTTAGGACCCCAGATTGCACAGGAGATGCCTTCTAGGCATGTTTCATTGATTTCAGTGAGCTTCTGATCAGGTTGCACACAAGGAGAAACTTTTAAGCATTGTAAATGAAAGTAAAGAGCTAGACTGGACAGGTTTGCAGCCTCAGAAGCAAATTGAGTGCCTTGAGTTGAAGGGCGGAAGGAAGCAGTTTCCTCATGCATTTTACTGTAGCGTAAATCTCTGATCAGCTCCCTTGGATTCAATGGGAGTCTCGTTACTGACTTTAAGGGAAGAAGATGGGACTCTGCAAAGAGGTATTTTGGCTCTGAACCTCTTGTCCTTGTGGGTATGACTTTAACATCCAGGGAAGGTCCCACCACCATGTTCAGGCTTTAAGGTACTGCATGTAGATCTCAAGAAAGAGATATGCCGAGGATCAGGAATTCATACACATTAACAAGACCTGGCCTCAGTCTAGAGCAGTGGAAATGATTTATGTCTTGTTTTGTCGGCTGAACTAGATGATTGAAGGAAAAGTTCTATTGGGTCAATGCCGAACAAAAACGTTTTCATTTTCTCACCAAAACAAAAGCCTGGAAGAAAATTCAGGCTCTGCAAAGTGTTTAATTTAATGTCCATGTTTGTGTTCTTTTTGAAATTAAATGTACGCATATTCCATTTCAGTAAATCATTGCTGCATGCTTTGAAATAAAACCACGATCTTTAAAAATTTTTTGTTTTGTTTTGGAAACAGCAAAGGACAGTACTCCAGTACTCTTAAATTCCTCATCAGTATTCCTCAGTTAATGTAATTTGGGAACTATTTTGGCTATCAAAAAAAAGATTTTTTTTGGCAGATAAATTACAGAGTCTAAACCATCCCCACCCCGTGTGCATCTAGATACCAGCTCCATCATGAACTCTCTGTTTAATCCTGAGGCCCACTGATTTATATGTGGAGCTGATACTTAATGCACAGACACTCAGCTTGAGGGCATAGCCAACAGAGATGAGGGAAAGAGAAGATGGGAATGTTCAGTTTGTCCTTAAGGAAGCTGTCCTTTTCCAAAAGTAAAGTCTTAGTTGGGGAAGGATTATTTTTCTTTTTTATATCTATATATCTATATATAAATATATGTATGTTTTTTTCCCCAGTAAAAATTCAGTAATTCTTCTTCCTCTGAGAGATTTCTTTGTGAACTGTCTTTTGTAATCTTCGGGCCAGTTGCAGTGATGGTTTAAATCAGTGTGACTCAGCTAACACTATTTAGCTTCTAACCCATAAAGCTTCAAAACACACGAGCCCTGACTTATCTCAAGCAAATGACTGCTTCCCTGGAGCCAGCTGAGGCTGCTGGTGTTATTAAAGTTAAGCAGGAGTCTCCGTGTTCTGCTGTGTTCAGGTTTAAACAGTAAGGTGATGACACTTCTCTTTTGCTTTTGTAATTTCTTGGAGTTGTTCTCCTTCCCTTCGGTATGTGTGGTTTAAAAGCAGTCCATCATGTTGCAGACTCTATAAACTGTGGGTTGCTTAATTTGTGTGATTCATAACATAAGGAAAAAAAAAAAAGAGCCATCATCATTCTTGGTATTACATCCAGCTCTGTTACCCAGAGCATTGACCTTGACCAGCTAATGATAGGTATTTAATATATGTGTGTGTCTGTATATATAGATATAAATATTCATTATGTGAGGTCTGAGATTGTAAGGGAGTGCTGGCAGTGCCAAGTTTTGTTCGATGGTTCAGGCCTCCAGCTGTGCCAAACTCTGGGTTCCCTTAATGTACCATTAAAAAAACCCCCAGGCTTTGCTTGAATGTCATCCAGCTTTATTAAGAGAAAGATCAAGCGTAATCTTATTAAGCTTGTCACTCACAAACCGTAAGGGTGCAGCCTTGGTGTGTCTGTTTGGTCCACATGTGCGAACAATTTTGCCTCGTGATACTCGAACAGGGGCTGTTATTCTTTAATGAAGGCTGTGAATAACAGAGCTACAAATTGCAAGCTTGGTGATGTGCTCACACACTCGTGTGTTAACAGAAAGGGGTGAAGACGGGGGTTGTTTGTTTGGATTTTAACATGTTCCTCAAGCACGCTCGAAGCCACACAACCACAATGTTTTTCAAAATCTGTTGTGTATATTTTGAGGTTTCTGAACTTCCATAATAACTTACTCAGCTTTTGAATGTGGCCATGTGTCAGAGTGGACAGCTGTGTCAGGAAAACTTCACAGGAGCACTGAATCTCCCTCTCTTTGGTTTCACTTGAAGTCTGCTCCCTGGGCCAGTATTACGAGGGGATGTTCAGATAAATTGTGCTTGCCTTCATTGTTGCTCCTTTTCCCCAGTGTTAACAGCTGGGCAGCAGGAGATAACAGTGGAAACCACTACTGTTTATACCTGTGTAAAACCAGAGTACTGCAGTGGGGACTCAAATCAAATATTTCTGCTTGCTCAAAACATGGATGTATATAGAAACTCTGTGTATTTATATAGGAAAAAGATCTAAATTGAAATGAGTCAGGATGTTTGGCCATGTGGCTGAGAATAGATCTGTGTGGGTGAAACTCACAAAAATAACTAGTGATGAGTGGAATGTAGAGACACATTTGATAGTCTGATTGGGAATAAATTTGTAATAAGAACTTCTCCATAGACACAGCATATACAAATTAGTACTTGAGGAATACAGCTTTACAAGACTTTTAGTCAATTAAATTTTAAATTTTTGAGCAAGATACCCTTTGTCCATGGGGATATGGGGGCTTGATACAACTGTTTGCATGCCCAGAGTAGTTTACAAATGGGAGTATTTGTAGGATGAAGCTCACCTCTGCTGGGTTGTGATAGGTATCCATACAGCACCTTTGCAGCTGAGAACCTCTAAGTACTGCAGGACTATGTTCTGTTCTTTTCCCACTACACAGATGGTCTCTCTGACAGATAAGATTTACTGACCCTTCTGGTAGAGCATTTGCCATTGCTGGCTGGAAACTCCCCCTCCTTCCACCACACGACCTTTAGCCAAAGGACTGTCTGTCCTTCACAAAGCATTTCTTTCTTCTGTTTTGCTTTTAAGAAAGAAAAAATAATTAATAAAAGACCCAGCCTTGGAAGCTCCTAGTGCTGTCAAGTGTCCTCTGGAGGTCCTTTTTCTAATTTATACCAACATCCTTAGTGTCAAAGCTGATCTGTCGTGCCCAGGCAGAGCTGATCCTGGTTTATGACATTTAGATGCACTAAAATGGGTACTTTCTAGCCCAGTTTTCTATTATTCCACATCTTTGGCATGCTTTGCATTTCAAAGGAGACAGAGCTCCAGATGTAGGTGCTCTAGATCTCTTCCCACACCGCATGTATCTCAGGGTCTTGTAATACCATATTCAGCGGCTTAACAAATGTCTGCAGTGTGTTCCTGCCTTCCTTTTCTGGTCAGGGGCAATAGTGTGTTGGTTTGATCTGCCCTGTTTTGGGGGTTTGCTTCCCGATGTCAGAACAGGCATGAATCAAGCAGCAAGCCTTGGGCTTAAAGTGTAAGGTGGGAAACAAGTCCCGGTTTGCACCTCCTGGAATGCCACAGCAGCAGCATCTGACTCCAATCTGAGAGTGTTTTGTGGACTCCTGGGGCTTATTTCTGCTGCTGTCCCTCTGTGGGAAGGACCTCAGCCTAGGGCCTCAAAGCACTGCTTGAAAAAACCCCTTGCCTGCGCTGGAAAGGTTCACTGTAATGCTGCAAATGAATCCTTAGCTGAATTTTAAGTCTGAGGATGGTCTTCTAGGGCAGGTTTCCTCTGTGTGGTTGAATGGATTTGGAGATGCCTGGTGTAACTTGTGAGGTGGCAAATGATCTCTGTAACACAAAGCAGTTTTCGATGGAGCAGTTAGCTCAAACCTTGCAAGTGGCGCAGCTGCGCCAAACTGCCTTTAGAGCAGCGCCAGCTAAAACCACAGAGCAGCACTACATGTGATTGCTTTTAATCCGTGATCAAGGACAAGCTTGGAATCGTGCCTGCTGCGGTGTGCTCCTCTGGATGGCAGAAGGGAAAGGGTTGAGCCCAAACTGGAGACCAGGTCGGATGTGTTGTGCTCAGCAGGGACGTGTCTCAGCAAAACCAGAGGGGATCCAGCAGGAGGAGGGGACGCACACACCTGGGCACAGGTGAATCAGGGTCTGTGAGCTCTCTGGAGGACTTGCCCTCAGCTACTGATGGAGACCATCAAGGGTGTCCTGCCCCCAGGTGTTGCACTCGCCAGGCAGCCTCCAGATGCTACCAGCGCTGCGCTGATTAACCTGGCAGAAAAGGCCATTTCCAGGTTGGGGTGGCACCTCACCTTATTCACAGCCTCATTTGTGAACTTTCAGGGGTGTTTTTCTGCAACAACAGTGACATCCAGTGGCCAGCTGGATTTTTCTGGGAAAAGCACAAACCAGTCTCAACAATGTGAAATTTTTATAGATTAAAAAATCCTGACTAAGGAGGCTCAGTTTTGGTTTCCTTGAAGAGTTTCCTTTTTAAAAAAGTCTGGTGAAATGGTTTCTGGTTTTCTGTGTCCACAGGGTAGAAAGCATCAGTACTCTCTCCTCCAGCAAGGAGCTTGTCTTGTGTCCATAAACTCCAAGGGGCTGGCAATTTGCTGAGGAATCACTGTATTTTGTGCTAAGGCATCACCACGTTTTTCACTTATGAGACATCCATCTCTCATCCACAATGAGACAATCCAAATAAACCACCGGAAAGGGGCTCCTGGAATAGATGAAGAAAGCAGTGTAGTCTGTAGAATAATTGACTGAGAGGTCAAAACCAGAAAGAACAAGCAAGGATCCATGTCCTGCCAGCTGGGAGCTTTGATTTGTGGTTTTCAAACTGCTTTTCAAACAGAAAATGACAGCTCATCTTGTAGTCTTTTGAAGTAATTTCACAGATTCTACAGACATTGCCCCCAACTAACTTTCCTATAATGGTTTAATCTCACACTAGAGCAAGATTACAAATTATTTATTGTAATAAATAATCTTATTTATTACAAGATAAAACTTGTTTAATTCAGTTTAGAGCTGTCTTGTGCAAACTAGAGGAACTGGAGGAAGCAGGTTCAAAGCAAACACGGTGAAGTGCTGTTTCACACCAGGCTTAATTACATTGTGGACACAGTATATTGTAGGAGCCAAATGCATCCATGAGGCCAAAAAAGGACAGACTCAACAGTCCAGCTCGCTACTGAGCCTGCAATGATAGACCATGGCCCTCACCCCTATTTATTTCCTATAAGAAGCCATTAAGTGCTTAAAATGCACTTAAATCCTTATTACCTGCCAGAAGCCTTTGCCGAAGGCAGGCAAAGGTGCTGCATTTCATAACGCTGGCTGTGTCCTGAGAACAGCTGAGGTCTCACATGGTCTGGTCCTTGCTGGGTCTCAGAGATGCCTCCACAAGTCCAGTGAGATACTGTGCATGCAAAAAGCTGTTTTCCTGACTGAGGAGCTTTCCAAGGCCCAAAGCTGCCCTGAGCTCAGACTCCACCAAGTCCTTGAGGTGTTTTAGTACCACGTTCACTGCTACCTCCTTTACGAAGAAGGCAGGAGTTATGGAATCTAGTTTCTCGCCCCTACCGTGACCTTTGCCTGGCTTTGGCAAGCAGGTCCATGTGCATTCCAGACTAGCTGGGGATGGCTCAGGGGATTTGCGATGGGATATGAAACACCTCTCGGAGGCTGCTTGCCCTGCACCAGCTGTCCAGGGGGCCGGCAGTGGCTTCCGTAGAAAGAGCTGATAACTGTGGTCCAAATGGGAGAGGACTGTCTACTTCAGCAAGGCTGTACCTGCACTAATAAGGCACCTTGGGTAAAAAAAGAGGCTGCATTTCCTCACCAATTTCCTCACTGCTTGAGGCGTTGATGACAACTGGCAAAGAATGTTCGGACAGCACATTTCACACCAGACTGTCTGCACTTGGGGGATCTGATGATCCCAAAGCTGCCTCCAGCACCCTAGGAAGACTCTTAGAGATGCTGGGTATTCTCTAGATTTTCCTCAGACTCATCTCCTTTTCTTCTGCCGCAGTGTTAGGCATGGTGAAGTTCCCAAAATTTTGTACACTGAGCCTGTCCATCAGAGAGGATCCCATGAGGGACACAGAGGCATGTTCCCTGTCACACAGCTCCATGACTGGCACAGCTCCAGTCACACCCTTGTGTAGAAAGGTATATTACCAACAATGTGGTTCAGTGAGGAGCATGCACCTTAAAAATAATAAAATAAACAAAAACAATGAGAAAAGAAAATCACATTTAGTCATGGCATTCTGCTAGAGGGGAAAATGCCAATAACCATCCTCCGTGCAGTATCTCAGACTGAGCAAGCCCTGCCTTTACTCACAGTAAAACCTGGGGACAAAGTAAATGAAACTTTCATTTCAGCCCTGCCCACACAATTTTCCTCCTACATATTTCTTATACCAGCAAACGCAACTAATACATTTTACAGAATGAATACTTCCAATCTTCAGGCGTTGTTGTTTGACTCTCAAGGGATCCTATGTTTTCTTTAAGAATATATACTGAAAGAGTCATCCTCTGTTGGACCTTCTCTCTGTGGAAAACTCCTCTAATACCACATAAGTGAAGAATATGAAATAGCCCAAATGGCCCTATAACCAACCAAAGCACAGGTCCACACAGCTCCCTGTTCTGTGCAAACTCTGGCATGACAAGAAAGGTGGGGGACAGGGCAGAAAAGGGAATGATGAGGAAGAAGGTTGGGCTGTGTGCAGCGTTCAGGAGCTTCTGGGCAGTAGCAGGGTGGCTTGGCGGGCCACTGTGCCATGTCTGATAGACACCGAGGCTAAAGGAGCTCCTTAAGCTCACATGGTCGATGGAGAGAGACTTGCACAGAGGGCTCGTGTTCTTCCCAAACCTGGTATTTGAGATGTTGGAATGAATTTCTCTGTGGAGGTGCCATCCTCTCCACTGAGACTCACTAGCACAGACCAGTCACTTCGTTTGGAAATGTCTGAGGCAGCTACAAAATGACACAGAGGCCAGAGGAGATGCTTGGGAGGTGACCTCACTTCAGCTCTTCCTTGTGTTGTTTTTCTTAACCTAAGCGATACAGCTGGTTTAGACTTGGAAGAAAATGGAGCGGTTTTTTCCAAAAAAAAAGTTTTGTTGTTTACCACATATGTTTAGGGCAAGTCTGCTAGGGAAAGTTCTCCAAGTCTTCGAAGACAGCAGAGAACTGAGTTGCTGAGCTCACATTATGGCACTGCATTGAGTCTGGAAACAGAGAGCTGTACCAGCAAGGAGCCAGTTCCAAGCTGGTAAACTCTGTCCCACCTCATGCTGAGCCTGTTGAGGACTGTACATTGCAGTCCACACTGCTTCTAGAGAAGGATTTCCATGGTGTGGCATTTGAGTGCCTCAACAACAGCTCCATACCCTTAACAGAAGGGCTGCTCAGAAAGGAAGATCAGAAATGGAGAGACGTGGAGGGAGTTTATTATACTTGGGGGCAGCGGGGAAATAGAAGTCTGTGGGAATCTGTCTGTCCTCCAGATTGAGATGCTCCAAGTATAGAATTGCACTGCAGATCTCAGAGACACCCCAGGGAAGCACAAATCTGTGCTCTATTAGCCTGGCGTCAATCTGGAATAACCCCCTCAACTTTTGGCCCCTGGTCGCTCCATTCTCCCTCCGGCTACGGTGTGGCCTTTCTCCAGAGCTTGTTCTGTAAGTGCACTCGGGTGAGAGGGGAGAGAGGTGATTACATGCAAGAAAAGAATGAAGGGGAGCCATGGGAGGGTTGCTGGACGTTGGAAATGCTGCACGCTTTGGCTTTTAATGTATTATTGCTCTGGTTCCCGTGACTGTCCAAAAGTGGCTATGAGTCAGTTCCTCACAACTGCATGGAATAACAACATCAAACGAGAGGGAAAATGATTTCTCCATCTGCTTGGAGAAGGGGTGGCATGATGTAAGGAGTCTATGATGAAAGCCTGCTTTACAAGACCATTGCACGTGGCTTGTGCAAAGTGTTTTTTAAGGCATGCTTTGGGCTCGGATACTCCTGCCAAACAGGAGAGGAGGAAAGCTCGTTCCCTGCATCTCCAGCTCTCCTTCACAGCTTTTTGCATAATGCTTCTATTTCCAAGTGCAAAACCATGTCTTGAAGCAGAGCGAAAGCCAGAAACCTGGGGTGACAGAGCTTTCTGGAAGGTGGAGTCTTCAATAGTCCCTTTTTCTTTGGAAAGCTCACAGAGATCTTGTTTCAAACCTGAATACCAGCCTCTAGGAAGCTTTTGTTAGATCTGGTTGGTTTGAAGTGTGGTAGGGCTTCATGTCTTATCCTTTGGCATGGTGTGGTTCTCATTATTTCATACTAACTGGGGTAGACTGGGATCCTTCAAGCCATTTCCAGAAAATTCCCCTGTTGGATCCCCACAAGCACAAATTTTGTTCGTGTTGTCAGTAAAATTTAAAATCAAAGTATTCAGGCAGTCCTAATATCGTACTCATGCCTAAGTGCTGCATATCACCCACCTAATCCATTACATGATGTCGTTCTTTGATAAGGCTCTTCACATCAGAGGGGTACTCAGGCTGGGGGAATCTTTCAGATACATCTAGATCCAACATCTAGATCTGCAAAAGCAAGATCTACACAAATCCAGCATTTGCTCCTTGTCAAAATTCAAGATACTTACTCAAGACCATCCTTACCACTAGAGTGAGATTTCAAGGAAAAAAGTTCAAGAACAAAGAGGAGCAGTGGTGTGGCAGTGATAGCGGTTTAAACCTGGGTCACCATGAAAAGGCAGAAGAGCCTCCAGTTTTTAAAGCATGTTCTTTATTAGCAAAGAAAGGTGCTGGACAAGGAGCGAAAGGGAATTAAAAATTTGGAGGGTTTATCCACAAAACTGATTCCCCACCATGGGTCTGGGACATCTGTCATGTCAGGAGAGAGTAATGTGAGATGGCATGTTGTTCCCAGTAAATTCTCGCTGTTACCCAGAGACCGCTGGGTCAGACTGGAATGCTATAGTGGAAAAATTAGCAAATTCAGATAAAAGTCATTGCCTGGAGTGTTTGCTGTAGCTCCTTACTACAGCCTCATCTTGACAAACTCATCATTCAGCTTCCAAAATACTCAATTTGACCACTGTGAGAATTAGAGAAACGGAGATGCAGTTTTGGAGGCAGCAGGCAAAGGAACCATGAAGTATTTGCCCCAACTGTGAGGGGGCAGCTCTCAGCCCTTTGCATTTTTCCCTACACTGATTCTTGTGAACCCTTCCTACCGTAAACACTGTGGTGCTGCCAAGGGGCTTGAGAATCAGCATCGAGGGAGAAGGAGGAATAGAGGCTGCCGCCTCCTGATTGCAGAGCAGCCCAAGGTCTAAATGGCAACAAAACGTTATACATAATGTCTGATTCACTGTGTGGAGAATGTAAAGAATTGAGACCTCCCGACACAGTTTACATTGGCCCTTTTTATGACTAATTGTGCAGAAAATAGCTCTGCTTGTAGTGTGCATGGAAACAGTTCAGATTTCTGCTGTGTGTCAGCTAATGGGCTAGCAAGGCTTTTTTAGCACGACTTCAAAGGCTCTGGCAATGGAGGTCCTTTGTGAGGGAATTATCTCCTGCTCCTTTGTACCCCGTTATCCTTCTAAGCCATGGAACAAAGAATTGCAAAACGAATAGACAAAGTAATTTGTAGTAGATCTCTAAACCTAGATAAAGTACATAACATTTGCTTAAAAACATTTTTTCTGCTTCTGTCATCAAAACACGGTTATAATTTTACTGTGTAGGAACACCCAAGTTCATCTAGCTTTTGAGGGATGCAACCTGATGCTTAGGTTGTTGATGAGGGTCACTAGGATGTCTGAAATGGAAAAGGAGAGCTTTAGTTTATGTGGTCAATTAGAAAATACAAGGCTGTCAAGAGTTGGCTGAGAAGTGTCTTTCTCTCTGCCTCAGGATATTCCTCTAAGAAAGGAAGAAAATGCATTCTTTCAGCAGTGTGTTTGTGCATGGACGTGCTTTAAGGAAACCACATATACTTCACGTATTTTTTTACATGTTTTTTAGTAAAAAAAACCCAAACTGATGGTTTATTCTTTCTTTCTTCCAGTGAAAAATGAAACCTTGGGGAGATAAGGAAACACATTACATGGATCTGCTTTGTGTAGTCCAAAGCACAGTTCTTAATTAAAAATAAAAAAGCAAACCAGGGATGGAAGGTCTATGATTAATGTTAGCAATCATGCTGTATAATGTGTTCCTCCACTGTCTCCAGATCCTCTGTCTCAAAAAAACAAGGCATGAGTGAAAGGAGAATAACCTTGGCCTCATCAAATTTAATAAGAAAGCCCCTCTTAAGTGCAGCAGCCAAACTGACCACTCCACTGTGTTTGTGTTTGTGTTCAAACTACAAAATGACTGTGTTTAGCACTGGGTCTTGTCCTCAAGCAAATCCCGTGAGTATCTCCTTATCCTCAGAGGGTGGAAGGATTGTATCCACACCTGAACTTTTTTAATCTTAAACTGTTAGGGGTGGCTGCTCTACATATCTCCATGCCCAAGTACAGACTTTCTCTTCAGGTCCCTGTCTAGAAAATCTTTTATGTCTGCTTTCTCTCCTGTTTCACTTCCATGGATTTCCCAAGGCAGCTGATGTTCTGACCTCTCAGATCCAGTTTTCATCAGCTGTCAAGATAAATTTGGTTAATACTCCAGGAATGGTTTATTCAGGTTTAGACTGAAGAGGGAATAGTGATAGAAATGCAATATCATTCCCCTGTCTCTCTAACCTGTCTGATATGTCTCTAGAAGCACTAAATTTTCAGTAGTTATACTTTCTTGAGGTTTTTCCTTGGCCAGGAAGAGAAATTTTTAAAATCTTTTAGCAGAAGCGTATAAGCACACACACATGCATGTACATCTATAACGCCCATTTATTTTATGTCTATAAATAAAAATTAAATCCACTGATGTTATAAAAAATACTACAATTACTACATACTCTATTTGCACCTATGGGCAGCCAGAGACAGGGATTTGATGTTTTTCACTGATGCTGAGCTTAATTTTGTCTAATATTTTAGTATTTGTTGGATTGTGGATGTACAGTGAAATAACTGTGATGTTCACATGGAAATTTGTAATGAAGATTTTAATTTATTCAGGAATTTGAAGTTGAAGGGATTTTAATGGAAGCTGGTGTTCCTTCCAGTTAGGAAAGGCAAAATTAAAAGAGCAAGCCTTATTGCCATGCTGCACAGCAGATCACCAGTCCCAGGGGCTGGCAGCTTTCAGCATGGTATCCACATGGAGGGCAGGAATGGAGAGTCCGGGAGGTGTCACCTTTTGGTCTTCATCCATCACCTGAAGGGACTTGCAGGCTCTGCTGAGGAGCAGGCGTTGTTGACAGACATGCTATTGTGTAGAGGAGTCAGAGCTTTTGCATTTTTTTCCCTGGTTTTAAAAGAGTTAAAATTGGTTTCTCTTGTGCTGTCATGGTGTCAAAGATTTGCTGGATTCAGGACAATTATTTACATTAAGAAATCTTTTGGCATTTGAGACTCTGGTTAAGGGAAAATAGAGTGGACTCGGAAACATCTCAGACTCTGATACCTTTGACTTTGGTTCCTCGGTGTCACTTTGCCAGTGACAGAATGGGAACCTTTGTTTGCCTTGGCCACTGCATAAAAAAACAGGATGTGATCAAATCCAGTTAAATCATTCACAAATGTCTCATTTCTTGAATCTCTGAGGGTGTATAACACATTTTTGGGTCTGTTCTTTGCTGCTTTGGCTTTTGTTATAAGTAAGTTAGTAAGGGGAAAATCAAATTTTGAGTTTTCTTAAAAGGAGGTAGAGGAATCCTGGAACACGCTAGGGCTCTGCAAATGTACATTTAATCATTTAAAGAAATGTCTTTTGGCTAAAAGCTCTTACCAGCACTTGCAAGTTGCACTCAAAGCCGTACAGCTACATCGTTCCAACAACTGAGGCGAGTTAGCGCCCTTGTTGGCAGCGGGAGCAGAGAGATACAGGCTGAGCAAATCCTGGGGGCTGAATGCTCTCAAATTCATCAGGACTTTGTGCAGTGTGGGTGAAGAATCCACCTTGCTGGTGGCTGCGCCAGCTCCTTGCACAGCAGTGTCCATGGGGAGGGACTCAGGCACATCTTGCCTGCCTTGGTTTTTTCAGTGCAAGCATTTGGCTCTGCTGTGGGTCAGAAACATCTCCTGCAAACACTTTTCACTGTGCTTAAGGCAAGCACACACTCTCCAAGCAGCAGCAAACCAGAAGAGTGAGTTCTCACACCTGGCACCGTGGTGGAACTCCCTGCTCCAAGATGGCACAGAGCACATGGAGGCTTGAGCACATTCCGGGTGAATTGGTCTGCTCGTAGCTGGCAGTGAGATGCAATGACCTGAGTGTAAACGGGGGTCGCCCAGCCCTGCAGAGCTGGAAGCTAATGGATGTAACAGGAGGATTGTTCTGTCCTTCCTCAGTGTCAGTCGTGGCTGCAGTTGGAGGCAGGTTACAGTGGTATGTGGATTTTAATAAACCTGTTTGTGGACTTCTTGCTTCCTTACTTTATATATCCAACCCCTCCTGCAAACAGTGTGGGACTCCGACAATGAGTTGAAAGCTTTGGCTGGATTACACTGCCTTATTGAGTCTGTGCCCAAAGCCCTTTGAGGGCTCCCATTGACTCCGGTGGGATTTGGGTCAGACTTCAAGTATATGGGACTCCCTTAAATAAACTCTTTCAAGGCCTGTACACGCTGCAGTACTTACTGGGCTCTTTGTTACTTCTGTGAATAGGAATGTGACCTTTACACTTCTAACAAAGAGCCCTGAATTACAGGACTAAATCTTCATGTTTTGGGAGAGATAAGGTTACCATCCCAGCTCCTCCCAGCCCTGCTGTGCAGGTGGCTGAATGGCTGATGAGGCAATTCCTGCAGCACTGCGGTTTTAGTCAGACAAGTGCTGAACATGCAGTACAACAGCTTCAGAGCCTCTTCATTAGAAGATATCCATGGACAGTGATGGCCATGGTTGTAAGTTTTTCCATTTCATGAGTCAAAGCCCTAGTAATATACTTTTTCCACTGCAGGGTCATTCTGATATCCATATTGGAAATTTATTTAATCAGTGTACATGCTAAAAATGGCCACAGTGGAAGGCAAGACTAGCAACCCATCTAGGTTTTCTATTATCCACCCAGTCCTTTGGCCATGTGAGGGGAGGGAGGGATAAATAAAATGGAAGAAGAAAGCATTTGGGCTGTATGCTGTCCCTTCCTCTGGTCTAGGTTTTGGTACTCTTGCCTCTCAAACCTGCTGTTCCAACAGGAGAAACTCAAGTGAGTGAGAGTAGTAGTTTGATTGACAGTGCTATTTTCTACCTGTATTTTAGGTCACTTCCTGGGTAACAACACTGTGATTGATGTACTGAGACAAGCAGGATTTGAAGTGGAGCACACCCCTCCTGGACAACCAATTGGAAAGTAAGCAGCTGCCCACAGATTATTAATCACTTTCTCTCCTTTTTTCTCTCCCTTTTTCTGTGACTAAGCAAGATTATTGCATTAGTGTAGGAGGTGGGTGAGGAACCTCCCTTTCCCACCCAATTTCCAGACAAAAAGTTCATTGTAAAGCATCCATTGTGTGAGTTTGGAAACATATGGAGCCTGAATGGCTGGTGTTTTTGTGGGTTTTTTCCACTTGGGGACATTATTTATATCACAGCTGCTTCATTATACCAGCTCAGAAGTGCCATGGTTTCTTTAAAGAAATATCTCATTCAGCTGATTTTCCCCCAGAGCTGTTTTTCCTTTTGCTCTCCATGGGGGTTTTTGTTGCTTCTCCATTGCAGACTTCTCTGCCAGGCTGCTGTTCTTCAGGTGGAATTTCAGTTTTTCCTGAAGGACCACATTTAATGTAGCAGATGCACTTTGGGAAGTGTGTTGTGCAGGTAGAGAGCAATTCAGTATTCCCTAAGCTTCTCCATCTATCTGGTCAAGTAAAGCAGGCAAGAAGGACTGATCAACAAGCTCTTGGCAATCTTCATTAGTATAAAATAAAATATGGCACAAAATTGTCCTTAGCTGGTGAAACAGACTTCTTTCATCCCATAGACTTTTCTTTTTCCTGGCCGTCTAAATGAGGTCTCTGTCTGAAGAAATTGCAGAGAATAAAACCATGAGGGATGGTAAGAGACCATCTAGCTTTGCAAAATCAGCCTTTCCCCTACATTCTGCAGATAAAATTTGGCCAAGGCTACTCAGTCACAGGATTGTTATCCTCGTTAGGAGAAAGTGTTAGCAGCATGCTCCTGTCCCTGGTGGGCAGACATGACATGGTCCAAAACCGAGGTGAGTCTCAAAGAGGAGGATTAATGGCAGAGGTAGTAGGCCATGTCTGAAAAAGCTGTGTGTAATCTAGTTGGAAAATCTGGCTGAACTAACCTTGTTTGGGAAACATCCGCAGTGATTCATATAGAATATAATATGGCTCAACTGTACATAAGTGTTCTCTGACAGAGCATTTATCCTAAATGCTTCTTGGAATCTGTTGAGCAATAAAAGCATCGTCTTAAATAACAATGGGGGAAAGAGGAAGAAAAGGCTGTTAAACACCACCAGGAAGAGCATATATTCAGAGGAGGTTTAAGAAGCACCTTGGCAGGGGGAGAAAAGTCAACATGGTGCAGGGAAGAGCAGTAAACACTGTAACAGGCTGGAGCTGGAAATTTTTGTCTAAAACCAACAAAAAAAAATATAGCAAAACAGAAAAACCAAGCAAAATATAGCAGAACAGCTGAGGTGTGCCATTCCCTGGTTTCTGACAAAGAAACTTTCCACTCAGGGAAACAGACACTTTCTTCAGCAATTTTCATTTAGCTGAAAGTATCACCTTCCCATGAAAAGTGTTTCAACTGGAAATTGTGAAACTATTAATTTATTGGCTGTTGCGAGCCCTGGAGAAGAACTAAAGATGCAGCAGTGTGAGAAAAGTCCAAGAATAGTCTCTGCTCTCTGGTGTTAGGATATGTCTGTACACATCATCACAGACTTGAAATAAAGGATGGGGCAGGAAACTTGACTCAAAGCCAGTGCTTAATGTTGACTTACTTGCAGAGTAGGGCACCTCTCTGCATTCCCCTTCCTTGGCAGCAGTGTCTCCTGTTCATGATGTCTTCCCTAAAATTGTCAGCCCCTGGGGGAAACGTACCTGAAAGCAAGAGGGTTTGGACTCTGCCTAGATGGATGTGTGTGTCCTCAGCTGAATGGTCCCACACTGGCTAACTTCTGTTCCCAACTCCAGAACATCATGTTGGGCAGATTTACCTGGACTAGAACCCTAATTCCAGTGGGGTCTGCTCTGAACATTAAACATACAAAACTTTATTAAAGGATAAACTACTGTGCAGGAATACTGGATGGAGTCGAGAGAGAGCACATGGTTGCACCCCATAAAGATTAGATGCTCTGTGAATTTTCCTATGGTCTGATGATAAGGTAGATCAGCCAGTTCAAGATGAGAATAAAGAAAGAAAAATAAATTGCATGGTAAAAAAGTCCAGAGTTGTCACTAGACTGAATTACTCAAGGTACTCTGCAGAAACAGCAGAAAACTACAGAAACTCTGAGCAGAGAGCATTTAAATCTATTTACAGGAAGCAGCTTTCTGCCTTTAGAAGAAAAAACGACTCTCAGAACTTCACACCAGGGACTGTATTGTCATTGTCCTGTAACTGGGCTGTAGCTATCAGAAGTCCTTGGGGCTCCCCCTTAGAAATGAGGAGGCTGCTGCAAACCATTTTGTCTCTTTTTTTATAGAATAGCTTGTATTTTATGATTTCTGGGCGAGCTGCAAAAGACAGTCTAGCCAAACACAGTATGACAAAACTTGATAGCACGACAACTTAATGGTCATTGTGTTGTTTAGGTCATGTTGCTGTAATTGAGAGTCTTAAGGAGCTTTGCATTTTTGTCTAGCCTTCCTTTTTTTACTCTTCTCTTTCCCTTTTAAAAGGTGAAATAGAAACAATTAAAAGGCCCAGAAGAGGAACCATTTTGCTACAGTGACTGTAGTAACAGAATGTATTCATGGAATAAACAAATAGAAGCTCAATGAATTTTGAGCTGCTTGCAAAGCAGAAATTGTTTTATGGGTTACAGAGGTGCAGGTGTTTTCATCTTGATTCTGTGGAGCCATACATGAAGAGGTATTTCTCTCCTGTGCTGAAGCCCAAAAGAGACATTTCTGCTTTACTTCCAAATAAGTTGTATAAGGGAGGCAAGCCCACTGCTTTGCATTCTGGCATTGACAATTGAAAAATTGGACAGTGTTCAGGGAAGATCAGCTGGATTCTAATGTAGAGTTTGGGGGGGTGGACAGCACATGGAAAAAATGCAAGGGTTGGGAAAAAAACTGAAGCAGCTGCATGCTTATGTTTTGGCAAAGGGAATTCAAAAAAAGCAGTGTTGTGGACAGATTGTATGCAGAAGAATGAAGAGGAACAATTTGAGCTGGCACCTAGGAATGTGTGAAAGTACATCAAATTGAAATTAAGGCTGGTTTTGGATGAATATCAATGATTCCTTGACAGTGATTTGCAGGACAATTTTTCTCAGGTTAAGTAAGAAGGCCCGTTATATGAAAGTAACTTCAGCAAAACACTCATGCTATGTCCTACTTACAACCAGTGCTGCCTTGCCAAAACAAGAAAAAGTCTTTTTCTTTATTCTCTCTGTTCCTGGAACAGTATGATTATTACTATTATTGACATGATTAATAGTCTGATCTTTATTGTTCAACAATAATTAAGCAGCATTACCATAAATAGGTGGAGAATAGTCTGCTATGATGTATAAACTCTGCCATCCATTTCAGTTTTAGGAAGGACAGGAGAATGCCTTCTTTAGAAAATAACTATCACTGTTCCTGTATATAAAAAAAAAAAAAAAGAAGAGTGAAACAGGACAAAGACCAAAGCTGTTTATGCTTTCAGTTGCACACAGACTGGGTAAAGCCAGAAGACTGTTGGCTTCCTCTGTCCAAAATGCTAAGCATGGGTTGTGAAATGGCTGCTCTTTAAGCCAGCCAAACTGAATACCTAGAGTCTCACATTTCTGTTGTCTAGTGACAAGCACAAATTTGAGCCAAATCCTCCCTTTCCTAAGGTACTGGGGAAAAATAAAGTGAGATCTTGTCTGGCTAGAAGAGATAGCCAAGACATGGAGGAGTTTGATGGCTCCATTATCAGTGAACTGGCAAAGAAAAGTTTATATAAAGTACTTTTAGCTGGTGTGGAGCTATTTGGGAACTCTCACAGACTAGATTTCTGAAATCTCCTGGCTCCTCCTGTTGATCTGCCTGGTGGCCCAGTGTTGACCTTCCTGTGCCTCTTCCAGAATTCCACCAGCTGACTATTGAAAACACCTTCTTTAAAGCTCGATCCCTTTCTGTGAAAGAAACCCTGTTGTATTCATCATACAGAACAATGCCATAAACACTTGAGAACTTACTCTCACACTGGCTTAACTTGTTCATTTTGTTGCCTGAGGGAAAGAGTCCTGAATTTGTTTGCGTGACAGCCTTCAGCAGCGTTCATATTTCCTTCTTATTTTGCTGGCTGTCGTCCTTGTCCCCAAATAAAGGCACTGGAAAATTAGTGGCTGAATCAATATCTCATTGCTTTGCCCTGAGATAAGAAAGGCAACTTTTTTTTTTGTGGAGTTCTGCCAACTGGCTGTCCCTGCTCCTCTCTGTCTTCAGAAAACAGAGCACATGCTTGGGGTTGGGAGAGAGGAGGAGATGGGAGAAAGTTTCCCCTCAGATGGATTCCAGTGACTTGAGCAGATAAAGGGCCACAGCTGCTTCACATTTAACTGGAAACAGCCAAACTGCAAGATCAATCCAGGAAGCACCTGTGTCCGTGGTGACTCTACTGTTGCTGGGTTCTCAGAATCAGCTCTGACCTTCTGCCACGTGCCAAGCCCTGACGTGCTGCACACTGTCCTCTTGGCTAGAAGAACACGCAGCAGTGCTCATTTCCATCAGGCTGCTCTCTCTGAGGATGTGATCAATGCTGCCTTCTTTCAGAACTGGAGAATTCAGGACAACTCGAAGAATTCAGCACACGTTTTTATGTCTGCTTGTCTGAGAGTTTGAGAGCTTATTGTAAACTCTCAGAGCTCTGCTGGAGAAATTAATTTCCCTTGCTCCTTATGTTTGAGCTTCCTGGCCCATTTGAACCAACGTGTCTTTGCTGTTGTAACTTGCTCCTGTCCTTCTGTCTGAAGCGAAGAGCTTCCTCTCTCCCTTCTCCTATAGCATCCTACAGCTGTGACCCTGGCTGTTCTGCTCGTTGTCTCAGGGTGGAAGCCTTTGTTCCCCTAGCAATGCTGTCTCCTTCCCCATGGGATGAAAGCACACTCCCTCCACACAGTGATGGAGCCATTTCACTCCATCAGGATCCCTAATCCTCTCAAGGTGATGGACGGAAAGGGGAGAACATTTGACATAACAGGCCCCACAGCCCCAGTTTGGTAAACCCAGTTCAAGAGACCCCAGAAAATTATAGATGCTCTCGGAGCCCTCAGGAATCTCCCAGTAGTTGCCGACTTTGGGATGTGTACACAGCTTCAGCTTTCTGGTGCCTGCTAGTCAGGGTTGCTCCACTCTGCATAGCTACTAATTTTTGGGATGTGTTAGGGAGAATGTTAAAGTTGTTGTGAAATAAGTAAAAGTTTATTTAGTAAAGACACAAGTGAAAAAAAAATATTACAGAGCTGTGACTTTAATTGGAAACAACTGAATTAATTGAGGAAAAAAGAACTGAGAAAGGTACATTCTGGATCCCATCTCTTCTGAGACAGGGAAAAATGCACTTTTTTTTTATGTAGGTGGAATAATCTCCCCATTGGGATGCCACAGTTCTTCCTAAACCTCTCGTAAACCTTTGGATCTTTCACTTGATCTGAGCCTGAGGATCATCCTCCCATCACTATCTCCCTTCCCTGAGACGAAAAGCAAATCCATTATTTAGGGGGGTTCTCTGACAGCATAGTTTACAGTAAGAGGTGTATAGGAATTAAATGGGGTTCATCTTCATGCACTGGCAAATTTATTGCCTCATCTAACATTGGAGAATATGATTACTCAATGCTTAAAATACTTAGCCATTTAAATATGCACATTACATTTTCATGTTCCCGTGTGCCTTTAAAATATCCTCCTTTGCACTTTAATTGTCTCTGTGTCTCCCTTACAGCCCCAAAATCTGAGCCAGCCAAAGGAACTCTTAGGGGGAAAAACGTGGAAGAAGGTCTCCAAAACGTGGTAGAGAAGCAAAGTAAACTTAAAAATTCTCAGCTATAGAAATTTAATTATCCTGTCGCTTCCTGAGCAACACATTACTTAGGGACAATGTATCTGCATGTTCTTTAGGCCACCTTTAGACACTGAACACCTTCTGAGAGAATGGAATTTAGCAACTTGCTACAAAAAAAAAAAATCTGGGAAAGAACAAGATAATTCATGGTGTTGGAGTAAGAATACAGAGCAGAACTTCTCAGGAATTTAGTGCTTGACTAGTTGTCCCAGTGGGACATTCACTTTGCTCTATAATCAGATTTTATCCTTGGCAAAATTTCTGGTTTCTTTTGAAAAAATTATTTCATATTCCATATAATTCTGTTCCTTGGGAACGGGGCCACTGGGGGAACCTGGGCTTGCTTCTTTTTGCTCAAGGGCAGCTTGCTCGCTGAGCTGTCCTGAAGCCAGTACTAAGGTTTCTAGGGTTTTTTGCTGATCTGCAGCCTATCAGTTTTAGGAGATCTGTATCTCATACTCCATAAACTCTCTAATAGTAAACTTACAGAGCCTTGGAGACTTCAAAAGTTCAGATCTAGTTCTTACCTTATTTCCTAGCCAAATTTCAGAGTGCTTGTTTCCACAGGAGAAGCTGATTTTTCATCCTCTTTCTGCTTCCAGCCAACTCTAACGCAGATCTTTTCACCTCAGGTCATAAGTATGAGATGAAAATTTTGGTTTATAGTTATTAGAGATAAAGCTGATCCAACTTGCACTGAAGTTGTTGGCTTCCATCAGTGCCAGTAGCTTTTAGAGGTCATCGTTACTATGAGATGGTTGCTGATCCTTTCCCATCTTTGGTTGTGAGGAGCCATGAGGGAATTGGTGGAAAACTCGGAGTATGTTCACACAGTTGTGCAGATGCCTTCTACAGTCAAAGTAAAAAGACCGGCTTTTCCAGAGTAGTGCTCATGGGTGTCTTAGACAACTGGCCCCGCTTGCTTGTGGTAGATGTCTGGCTGGTTTTAGGTGGCTAATCAAGTTTTAGATGGGTAACCATTTTGTGAGATGTGTCACTAGGCTCATTTAAGCCTTTGGAAAAACTGCACCATCCCCTCCCCAGCGTTGTAGTGAAACAGTGAGGTTGTGTGACTTTGTTTGTGTATTCAGCCTGTTCTTGTCCTGTGGATTGATGGCCTCCACCCCAGGCGATATCAATCTGGGCCGAAGTGCAGCTGCACTTTGTAACAGCTCAAGGGGCACAAAGGTATCAAGTGGTATTGTGTGCTTGGAAAGATGCCGTTTATCTAAGGAAGTTTGTGGTCTGTTTGCTGTCACTCTGTCTTTGCAGTGCCGACTTCCCTTACCTTCACTATCACGTTGTCAGGCAAAGAGACCTCACACATTAGGACAGATAGCTTTTCCACATCCAGAACTGCCTTCTTTTCCTTCAGCAAGAGGTCTGTGGGCTGTGCTGCAATCGATAGAGCTGATTCATTCAGCATGAGTGTAATTGCTAGTAATTTAGCTTGCAGGGAGCTCTTTGCAATGCACAAGGTCCTAAAAAAGGAACAGGGAGAAAGGAAGTCAATGACTTTTCTTGCTGACACTTTCACTTAGAGTTCCTTCAATAACAGTCCCTTAGGGAAAAAACAATCAAGGATACAGTGTTCTACAGAGGATTTTGCTGAGAAGCACGTGTTTTGTCTTTCATGAGTGATCAGGTGTTCATAAGGACATTCTTTGGAGTTTAAATGGCGTTAGAAGCCCTCCAGAACACTATTATGTGACTGGTGGGATGGCCAAATGGCTCTGTGTGGGTGGATCTTATTGTGGCAAGCTGTGAAACTTACTGAAACCTTTTTGAATTGCCCCCACAAGTAGAAAGTCACTCTAATGCACGTATGGGATGTGATCTTGTGTCATTTCTTGCCCATTTTTGTGCATAATAGTCTCACTTTTAACAACTTGTGGTATTTCAGCCAAGCCAGGTGACTTCATGCTGGCCACAACCCAGCTTTGGATCTGAAATGACAGTGTGGGTGTCCCTTTAGAAGAACATGGTGAGGAGTCTGAGATCCATGTATATCAGCCCCTCCTCCTAGTTAGGTGCTAGTAGAAGGAGCAGGAATGCCAAAAAGAGTGAGTTCTTACAACAGTAAATTAAGGATGGTGAATTTATGAAGCACTTGTCACAGTAAATACCTTAGAAGCCAGAATGCATTTTTGTGTCATGATCATTGAATCATTTTTATGAGAAGTCAAAGCAAATTCATATGCAATCTGTAAAGTTTGTAAAGAGTTTAATTCATCCAGGAAATCATGTGCTGGGAATACTGTACGCAGATCCAGATCAGATATACTTCAGAGAAGCATTTAGGTTTAAAATCCTTCCGCAAGCTAAACTGATCTCCAGAATCTTTGGAGCTTCACCCTTCTCTGGACCTCATGCTCCATGCAAGTGAACATCATGCCAATGTGTTTCTCATTTCCTGGGGATTAAACTGCTGTGTTTGATGACTCAGGACTTTACAAGGAAGCAGCTCAGTCACTCATTCTGTCTGAAGTGGCCTCAGGTGCCTCAGAGGACATGTTTTCTCTTCCACAGTGATTCATGATTTCAGAGCAGAGGATCAGCTCTCTCTTTTTTTTTTATTTTCTTCCCACAAAGTTAATTAATAAAACAAATTTTTATTAGTGGCTGTTGAAAGATTTTGGTTTTCCACCTACACTCCCAAATGCTCTGCATTCCAGGAAGAATGAAAAATTGACCTGTGAACAGAAACAGGAAGGAGGAAAAATGGATCAGATGCTGCAGATGGATGTAGGTACAGTGGCTGTCAAGTGATATGGTAGAAGAAATTCCTAAATGAAGACAGTTTCCTGCAATCATGATTGCTAAAACCACACCACTGCAGTAATCCAATTTTGGGATTCATAGGTGCAAATTTAGAAAGTTTGGGGCACAAGGAGTGGCAGAAACTGAACTGTCTGGGCCTCCCCAATGACCTCCTGCTTAGGCGGGCAGCTACACAGAATGCAGTTGTTCTGCTTGTGAAGACTGGATTTTCTGCCTCTGTCAGAGGCTCCTGTTGGTCAGGAGAAGCACCTGGAGGGTTCACCCCCTCGTGGCCACTGTCCACCTGGCTATGCCCATCCGTCTGCCTCACCAGAATACAGAATTTTTCATTAGCATCAAGAATTAAGAGTAAATTTACACCCACCGTGTTCGTAACTTTCGTCACCTCAGCAAGAAAATGTTTGGTCCTACAGGGAGCCAGCATTGACAAAAGAACTAAATTTGGGATATTTTCTCTTCCTGCTGCTGTATGGGACATCAGAGCAGTTCACAATTCCATAGTGCTACTCTGTGCTGGTGGCAGCTTGCAGAGGAAGAGACCTACTTTGGTGCTCTCATTTGTGGGAAAGAGCACACTGAAGTCTTTCTCCATTGATTTCCAGTCAAGTCAGGAGTAGTAAGATTTTCTTACTAACCTGTAGCACTTCAGCAGCAAAGTCTTAGACAGGATCCAAGTGTTTTAATACCCAGTGCCCTGTCTGGCAACCAGATTTGCATCTCCTGTCACATGACCCAAACTTCACATTTCCAAATTACTCTTGCAAAAATAAAGGCAGTCCCAGAAATTCCTCTGTTGGGACAGCACATCCCTGTTTATGTTTGAAGGGCCGATACCAATCTGGAGTCCCCAGTGATCAAAGTGCACGTTCAGAGATGACCCCTTAAGTGAGCACAGCACTTTGAAATGAGGATGAAGCAGGAATAAATCAGGATGAAGGATGTGGGGCATTACCTACTTTACATGAAGTCCCTGCTGGAAGGACATGGCCAGTGTTCCAAAGTTTTCCTTGGAGAGTGCTTGAAGTTGCACACCAGCCTATTTGTGGAAAGCTGAACAGTTTCCTATTGTCCGTGGTGTAAAACGCTTCCCAGATAAACACTTTCCTCTGCCACTGAAGAAAAATGATAAAGCCTCGGCAGACTTGTCTGGTTTCTGTTGGCACTGAGTTCTGCTAAAGGCTATAGTTCATATCCATGCCAGAGCTGTTAAGGAAAGGCTCCATTACTGAGTGAGACTGGGATAATCTTCAAGGGTTTAATAACGTCGTGCGCCCACATCTTTGCGTCTCTGGGTTCATTATAGCCCTGGAATGTAAATCCCAATCCACAGTGGATAAACAAGGTTCACATGGATCTCAAATACTTTTGTGGTATTGTCTCCTCCTGATTTCTGAAAGGGGAAGAAAACATTGCTAGAAATAAACTCACTGTAGTTGTTTAGCCTGGAGAACAGGAGGTTCAGGGGGGACCTTATCACTTTCTACAGCTGCCTAAAAGCAGGTTGTAGTGAGGTGGGAGTTGGTCTCTTATCCCGAGTAACAAGCAGTAAGAGAACAAGAAATGGCCTCAAGTTGTGCCAGGGAGGTTTAGATTGGGTATTAGGAAAAATTTCTTCACAGAGAGGGTTGCCACGCATTGCAACAGGCTACCCAGGGAAGCGGTGGAGTCACCATCCCTAAAGGGATTTAAACGGTGAGTGGATGTGGCATTTAGGGGCATGGTTTAGTGGTGAACATGGCTGTGCTGAGTTAACAGTTGGACTCCATGATCTTAAAGGTCTTTTCCAACCTAAACAATTCTGTGATTCTACAAAGAGAGCAGTAAATCTCTACTGCTTTAGTGGGTTTAGGTTGCAACACTGCCTGCATTTGTGGCATTTTAAGTAATTTTAAGGAATTATTCCTAACACCCACAGAGTCAAGGCACCATATTCCATCACAGGGGAGATCCAGAAGTCCCTCCATGAACTTTGGAGAGAAAAAGCTGATTTTTTAAATTGGCAATGCTAAGAACCAAGGCTGTGTAACACCAGGGTAATACTGGTGGTGGTTTGGTCCAGGTCAGTGGGTGGCTCTCCTTCTACTTCTCTTGTCCTGGAAGGTGCAGGTCTGAAGGACCTCGTTGTGTCCTCACCTCTGACTCCAGTTTGGTTTTTCTGGGTGTCTCCATCCTTCCTCCATGGTGCCTCCCAGGCAGAAGACCTCTTCCCAAGAGCAGAGTGTGGTTCCACTTGTTGACCTACAGTCAGTGGATGCAGTAGATACACCTTCACTTTTTGCCACCATTTTGTCAAAACAAACGTTGCTTTGAGTTTGTGACAAAGGAATCGTCTTTCTTCCCTAGGCACATAGGGTTTCTTGCCAATGTTAAATGAGAATTTTGCACTTGTATCAAATTTGTATGTAGATTAGGTTTTAGGTGGGGATTTCAGCTTCCACTGACATTTAGCAGGCACTGTTTTAAGTCGCTGAGGCAATTTTAGACACATTCCCTTCAAGGAAAAAGGACATTGATTTGAAAGAAAGCAGAGGTAACAAGGGTTTCATTTGTTTGTTTTACAAATGCAGCCATGAATTTAGGGCAATTTCCATTTATTCAAGCATTCATGCTGATTGCAATCATTGCTGAATGGTCAGCAATTCCCACTCATGTCAGTGAAAGGCAGCAAATGAAATCCACAGGCAACCAGAAGTGGTTTAAATGAGGTGATGGAGGCAGAGACTGATTTTGTTTTCTTCTTCTTCTTTCACTGCTGGAGTGCACTGTCCCACTTGCCTCTATCTTTACCTCTCCTGCCTTTCCAAGAAGCCCTGGTCAGTCTGTGAACAACAGATCTGATGATGTCTATGAGTCCTGTGGGTTCCCTAATTATTGGACTGTGGTGTATAGAAAAGGGCTGAACCTTTCCTCCTGCATCCTGACTCTATCATGCTTATTTTCACGTAAATAAGGACATACACTCTTTTTTGATCTGTGTGCTACTTGGGATAATTCAGTTCTGACTGGCTGTCAGATGAATTCTTACTAGAAAAGGAAGGAGACAGAGGGACAGAGTAGCCTCCCCTTCTGTTCAGAATTAACAGGCTGATAGGGCAGCCCCAAGCACTCAGTCTCATTGTAGAGAGTCAGATGAGTCGTCCTGCAGTTTTAATTAAAACATCTCACGCGGGCAGCATTTCAACAGCATTGACTGTCCTGCAGTTTGAGCTGTATTACAGCACCGCCTCATGAGAAGTCCTAGTTTGGTCACTCTCAGTGTTCCAGCTTTGTGCAGTGATAAGAAGCTAACGTGACTGCTGGAACCTATGCCAGATGCCAGGCATTGTTCTGATGAGTCTCTGACATCTGTTACACTCGTGATATTCCATGTTTTTCCATAGCTAGGCGGTGCTGCTAGTACTCAGCTGTGATACCCTCTCGGACAACTGGCACTGAGATAAAGCGTTGCAAGGCAAACAAACAAACACACAAACAGATATGCACATACGATGGAGGTAGGTGAGCCCCTAGAGCTCCTGTGCAATGAGGGCTCCAGCAGAGTTAAGGAGGGAGGCTGCAGAGGCTGTCACCTTTGTACTGTCTGTCATTGTCTCACAGCCTTCGCCTGTCAGCTTCCTGAGATGGAGCTCTTTAATGAATGCATAATTTAATTCTAGGATTCTTAAGTGTACCAATAAAAATAATAATCATAGACATTTCAGTGACGGAGAGATATTTTCTGGGGTCAGTGCAAGTTTTCCTGTTTTAAGCAGGAAAGACCTGGACCCTGTTCTTTATAACTAAACAGTGAGATTTGCCTGAGTTCTTTAAAAATCACTCTCCTCTATGGCCTCAGATGGCTCCTGGATATTCAAGATCTGATCTTGTAAGTTTCAATTAGCAACCAAAAAAAGATAAAATAAAACCTTCTTTTCTTCTTTTAGGTTTCAGCAGCAGTGTGCATGCTTTGTTAATGAAGAATTTTAATGTAGGATGGCTTTGTCAGACAGAAATGAGCATTTGATGCAAGCAGTTTCATCAGCATGACTTGATACAAGAGAGGGAACCCTCTGTGACACCAGGCTAGTACATAGAGCAACATTATGTGAAGTCCATTAGCATCAGAGTTGACAGAACAGCATTAGACATTAAAGCAAGTGGGGTTTGGAGGGAGAACTCTTCTGCCTTCATCACGTTTCAAGGGCTCTGTCCATTACTGTGCAGTGAAAATGCCCACAGACAGGCTGAAGTGTTGCCTAAATAGGGATTCTGACCACTGTCTTGTTCTTTTCTTGGAAACACTCAGGCACTGTGATATGGGCAAGGCCAATGAGCTCTAACAATATTTTGGAGAAAGTCAGAGCATCTCTGTGTTCCTTTTTTTAGCTCAGCAGCCATCAATGGCTGAGCAGATCAGATGTGGCGGCTACAGAGGAGAAAAGTGGATTTAGTGTCACAGAGATGTGGAGTCTCTTGCAGACATGGTCTTCTTATGGCTCTTTGGTTCCACTCTTGTGCCTGCTGCTGGGTTTAAGTGCTCTGTGTCTCTCTCCTTCTGGTGATAGCAGCTACTTATGAGCCCACGTTATCTGTGTCTTGCAATTGTAAGAGCCTCGACTGAATGAGGTACTTCAGGAACACAAGTTGCTGTGCTTGTAGAGATCTGTAATCCACCCAGTACCTCATTTCTGCCAGGACCCGACTTCCAGAGCAGCAGAGGGAAGTGCAGGAACATCACCAGGCAAAATAATCTGCCCTTAGTTTGAGTCTGAAGTCAGTGAAAATGTTGTAGTCTCTCAAGCTGAGCATTTGGTGCCTTGCTCAGCTGTGTGTCTGCAGAGAGTTTTTAGTTTTGGGATATGATAGAGAATATGGACTCCTGCAGATATATCTTCTCTCTGGAGGATCCAGCAAAGAAGGGAAATTAATTCCCAGTGGAGATAACCTGGGAGCAGAACTCAGTTTGGATTGTAAATGAGCAAGATACAGTTGTGTATTAGCTGTAATTCTACTGTGGAATCAAATCAAGCAGCCAGTTTGGGGGGTTTTTTTGTCAGTCAATTTCTTAAAATTCGTTGCAAACTTGGCACTCAAAATTTTATTGTAAGATGCTAAAACATTTCAATTACCTTTATGTGCCAAGCCTTTGGGTGATGCATGGCCATAGAGAGTTGTAATTTGAATATGAAGGCCTCTCTCTCCTCTGTGAAGGAGACTTGCAGGTGTCCCAGGATGGCTGTGAATCCCTGTGCTCCCATGTTGAACCAGGATGCCTGAGCAGGGAAAAAGCCCATCCTGACCTGTGGGATAGGGATTCTATCCAAGGAGCTTTAAGTACCACTCCCGTAAGACAGCGAGGCACCAAAGGCAGCCGTGTTGTGAATAGTTTGCTTAAGCCGAACTACCCAGGCAGAAACAGCTTAGCACTAAATTGGTACAGTGGTAATAAGACAGTGGAGATTTAGGGAATAGAGCCTGAAGTGTGGCTTGCGTAGAACGAGCAGAGAAGGTTCTTACTTGCTGTTAATGTGGAAAATTGAAACAAGACTGGAGGGTCAACCCATCCTTCCTCTGGGGGCATAGCCCGTCCTCTGGGGCTGGAGTGTGCAGCTCGCAGAGTTTTCATGAAAGATGCATAAACAAAGGATTATTCAGTTCAAGAACCAAAAAATTGAGAAGGGAAAATGAGTTCAGAGCAATTTGAAATGGAACGTTTTGAGGATGCTTTTGAAGGCAGGAATTGGGTTTTGTTGGGTTTTGTCATTTTTATGTATTCGTTGGGTTTTTCTTTTTAATTGAGATCAATTTCTGAACAAAAAAGGGCACTTTGTAGCATGTAAGTCTTTGAAAATAGAAGACTAAAAAAAAATTTGAGGCTTTGTTCAGAAAATGCTGAAATGAAGCATTTTGAGTTTTCTGAAAGAATTCACATGAAAATGTGGAAATGACACGTTACAATGTTACAGCTGCCCTCTCTTTTTTCAGCAAATTCAGCCTCTCAAGTGCAGAAAGCTTGCATTTCTTCTCCTGTGCCTTAGACCAGCTCTACTTCCTAATGAAGTGGAGTAGACAATAGAAGTTTTACTTGTTTCTCTTTATAGTTTCTCAAAGTGGGAAGGAAAACATTACGAACTTGGGAATATCTTCACATCACAAACTTTTCATTTCATTTATGCACAGTTGCACATATAGATGTGTGTATACTGAGGACTAAATTAACTTCCAAACTAAGGTTACAGTTCTTGAGCAACAGTGATTCTTCCCAGAGAAATAGCCTGACATGGATTCAAAGCACAGAGATACCATCCAAGTTTGGGGTGGACTGTAATCTAATTTAACTACTTAACCTAATTTAAGTGCTCATGAGATGAAGTTGACTATGGTGCAAAACAATGAAAAAACAACTTTGTTTCCAAATTCTGTTAAGAAGTTTTAACTTTAGTGTACAGGCCTAAGGCAACTACATCCTAAATGAAATAACCTCGTTACAATTAAGCTGATCAGGTGAGTGAATAATCATGGATTTCACAGGAGTAATCAGGGATTTCTCTTTTGCTGTCTCTTGAGCCCAAATTCATCCTGAGTAATTTATAGCACTTAGCCCGAAGCAGCTCAGATAAAGTTTAAGTATGGAGAGAATCTAACTCTCTGATCTCTGCTTTGCAGTGACTCTCTTTTGCAGTAAAATATGTTTATGCTTTTCATCTTGGAGGAGGTTATGTTCATGGTATCACCTGGCCATGTGGGTCTGTGCTCTCAATCCACACTTCCCATCACTGGAAAGACGCCCTATAGGCTGTGCTGGGGCGGGTTAGGATTTCTGCCTGCTTTTCTGTTCTTTTGTTTGCTTCTCTCCCAAGAGCTTTGAAAGTCTGAGCTTCATCCTAGCGTGGAAGAGGGAAAAAAAAGCAAAACCTCTTGTGGGACAGGACGTTGTGGTGCCCATCTTGTGGGTGTGCATGACTCTCCGGGAGAGATGTGTAGGGAAAGCAAAGCCAGGAGCAGATGTCTCCATGGCCTGTGGCGAGGAGAGCGAGGGTGCGTGCGAGGGGCTGACAAATTCCTGCCTTGACAAAGACACCCCAACTGGAATTTATGGGAATCCATCCACAATAAAACGCTTTTAACTCTCTGTCTGGTCGTCATCCGGCTGCATCCCAGGAATGGTGGCATAAGGATGAAGCTGCCACTTCGCACATTCCTTGCTATCACCGCAGCTTCTCTCTTGATGAAACAAAATCTCCCCTCGTCTGACAGTTCTGAGAATTGAAGCAAGAAAACCTCAGCGACGTTGCTGTGCTTGGAAGCCCGTGCAAAGCAGGGCAGTCTCCTGAGCAAAGCTTTTCCATCGCTCATGCTGCAAAGTCAGGATGCACATAACAAATTGGCAGGCTGGGATTTCGGAAGATTCTGCACATATCTGAGGGAACAGAGATGTTACCACAAGATTGCTGAAAAAAAACTAGATTGATGGTTTAGTGTCTGGAAGATGTGTATCATCAGCAAAGGCATACAGCAAGGGCAAGTCCCTCTTTGGCCCTGTGGAAGCCCAGGGGAGGCTTGATGGGACTCAATCCAAACGTTGCTGGTGTTACTCTGGCAGGTCAGGGGCAGAGGTGTTACTGGGGTCTGCCCTGCCTGACCTGTGCAGTTTTAAGCCTGGGAATTATGAAAATAATATATTGCAGGACATCATGATGTTAATGTCATTTTCTGACCGGATATACTCAATAGCCCTAACAAATCCCAGCGATAAGTTAATTTTCAATGGTCAGTGCCAGCACAGAGTGACACTGCAGACCACAAGGCAGAGAGAGGAATGCTGAGACAGCCTAATGGAGCATCCAGCTCAGTCCAAATAACTTACATGTCTTGTTTTGTTCTTTTAATTCTTGAAAAGAATTAGAAAAGGATGGCAAATTTCACCAGAAGTGAAAGAAAACCACAGAGGTCTTTCTCTGTGGATTAAGCATTTTCAAGAACTAGCAGGAATAAATGTTTTCCTGTTTTCACTCTTTTCTGTACCGTATGACCAAGACGCGTAGGATATTTGCTGAGACTCCAAAGTTTTCTTATTTGGACTTCGTTGTTTTAGAGAACTTGTTTTGCAGAACTGCGCATCCCAGGGAAGGAAATTAAGGTCACAGATGAGAAAAACCCACCTAAGGGCCTGAAATAATTTTCGTTTCTCCAAGACCACCCTGTGTGGGAATGATACATTTAAAAATGGGTGGAACCTCTAAGCCTGGAATTGTATCAAGTTATTCATGAAAAAATCTCTGAGATCTTTGTGTGGACCAAGATATTTGGGTGGTACTTTCTCACTCTTTCTTCCAAAAAGGCACTGTGGCCTCACAAACTGAAAACTAGCCTTGCTTTTTCCCTGACTTTAAAAATAAGTGTGTATCTTGAAAAGCAGTGTCAGCAGTAGTGAAGGAATGGAAAAAAGTCCATTCTATCCCCAGGGTTCCATACAGTGCAGCTGTGCTGCCAGAGAGCACAGAGACCAAGAGAGAGAAAGGCCCGAAACAGTCCTTGAAATGAGGAGCTGAATTTAACAGTAAAGGTTCGAGTAATGCAGGGATCAATAGTCTAGGAATCCTGTTGCAGATGGAAGGTTCTAGCCTTGGGAACCCTAACCTTAACCCTAACACTAAACCTTAAACCTAACCCTAACCCAAAACCTAACCATAACCCTAACCCTAGGCCTAACCCAAACCCTAACCCTAACTCCAAACCCTAACCATAAGCCTAACCCTTACCCTAACCCTAAGCCCAATCCTAACCTCAACCCTAACCCCAACCCCTAACCCTTAGCCCAACCCTAAGCCTAACCCTAACCCCAACTGTAACCCTAAGCCTAATCCTAACCCCAAACCCTCACCCCAACCCTAACCTTAACTCCCGGGCTGGCAGTGACTGTAGGAAAGGGGCACCTCCCAATGAGACTTTTCTGGATCAGCTGTAGACAGAAACGTGAGGGGCACACGGGCTGGCCCTGGGCTTTGGGCCCGGAATCTGCCAAAGCCGGGTCTTGCAGGGAGCTGGGGATGGCACGGCCCTGGCTGGTTCCCAGCGAGGGCTGGCTTGGCACAGGGGCTCGATCTCACCCGGCACAGGGAGCTGCAGCGTGTGGGGAACAGATCCCTGCTGGCCTCCCGCCCCAGGGCATCCCCCGGGTGACTGTCACCCTGTGGTGGCTGTCACCTGCACACCTAAGGACTCGCAGCGGGTGTCACACACCGTGCCTGTGGCACAGACAGGGTCAGGCGTGCCCACAGAAGTGGGGTGGCGCTGTGTGCGTGCCGTCCCTGCTGCTTCCCCTTGAGCCCCCCGCTCCTGCAGCCAAGAACCTACGGCGGCACTGTGGGGGCTCGTGGAAGCCAGGGTCCACTGTGACACAGCGGGGTCGCATGGAACCCACGGTGCGTTGTGACCCCGTTGTACCCAGGAGACCATGGCGAAATTATCATCTCCTAGGAAATCTATCTTACGTTAAACTGATATATTTAATTATTCTTACGATATATTTGGATGAAATAGCCATATTCTGTTTTGATTTTCCTTCTGGTAGAATGTCTGTAGGATGACAGTCATATTTGAAAGGAGCCAGGTTGATAATTAATTAATTTTATTTTTACAATATTTGTTGTTTATTTTTATTGTAATTATTATTTTTTATGTAATTAGTGTAATTGTTGTAACTGATTTATTAAATCAGTTTAAAACTAACTCTCTTCTTTGAGAGGAGCAAACGCATCAACATACAGCCTTCAACAGTCCCTCTTAGGTCTTGGTTCAATTATTAGCCATTACTAATAATTAAAAAAATATTAGTGCACGAATAATGGAACAAACATCAACCAAATGTAGTATGCAGTTGACACAGTGGAGCTATTCCCCCTGACTCGACTCTAACATACTGGTGGTTAGTTTATAACCCTCTTTAGGTTACAGCATTTTAACGTTTCTCCGGTGTTTATTTATTCTCTTCCCAAAGAATGTTCTGAAATATCAAGTTTACAACCTGTGGCTCATGTGATGGTAGTGGAAACAATTAAGCCAGAAACTTTCAAAGCCACCACTGGGATTTTGATGCCCAAAGTCATTAATTTTAATAAGAAGGGAGCTGCCAGTCGTCTTAAGTGGTTTGTAAAATCTCAAGCCATAAAAACACCTCTCTACTGGTTCCAGTTTACGGGGAGCTCAGAGCAACGTAAACACGTGTAAGAAAATAGTAGGTGTTAAAAGGTGGAAAATACATGCTCAGATATCCCTACGACCACTCAGGGAATCAAAGGGCAGCCCCAGCCTTGAGCTGGCACATGGGGAGATGCTCCTGCCTGCAGCATCTCAGGGAATTACTGACTCATCAGAGCATGAGGCACTGAGAAGGAAGTCAATGGAAATAGAAATCTTGGCTACAGCTCAGTTCCAGTGGCTTCCTGCCACCCGTTGGTGGCTGCTGCCATCTCAGGACCCACATGGTGTCTGTAGGTGCTTGGTCCAGGTCCTTCCTACCTGTCTAAACTCTCCTGTCCAAGTTCACACTGTGTTGTCCTCCAAGCTGCTAAATGGCTGCGTTTGGATGTTGATACTTCGCTGATCCACCATAATGGTTGGATAAAAATTAAGAACTCTCCACTGTGGCCTGAGAGATCTCCCCAATGCAAACCTATGAGCTCCTCTCCATTTACATGAGCCTGGAGATGGCTTTGCTTCAGCCATGAGCCTGTGCCACAGCCTAGGAATTCTTAAAGGCTTTGGAGAGCACCAAGAACTCTCAAAGGAAATTGCTGCAGTGGGGAAAATTCACCCTCAACGTGAAACATGAAAGGAAGTCTTAACACAGAAAAAAATTCAGAACTGGCAGATCTATCTGAGATATAAAATAGAGCATGGAGTGAGTATGAATGAGTTTGGAAAGGACTCACTGGGAGTCTGAATGCTTGGGAAAAGAAGGAAAAAATGGGATTTTCTTGTGTGTTTTATTACTAAAACCAACCATGAAGAATTTTAGAATTAGTTTTAAAAAACCTTCTTTTTTCTCTATCTGTTGTATGATCTCTGAAGAACTTCATGAACGTTGGCTGCACTTGACAAAGTTACTGTAGTATTTGCCGGTGAGTCTCGTAGTAGCAGTAATTAATTATCAGTAGGTATTGGAAGGGCTTCTGGATGGAACACAGTGCAGTGGAAATAGAGGTGACCATCAAGACTGGTATTGTAACAGGCTTCAAGAAAGTCAAAAAGAAAAAAAGCTTCCATTAGTAGTAGATGTGACTTTTTTGGAAGAGAACAAAATGTTCCATAAATGAAACATGTGGTTTCACTTGCGGCACATTTTGTACATTGTCACCAATGAAGTTTAGGCTTTTTTATTACTTTTTCATTAAAATGTCTTACTGGTTTCACTCAGGAGGCAAAATTTTTCACGTGGCTTTAATTGTTTCTGTCATAAAAGTCATAGCATCCATGTAATAGAAATAGTTTTGCAGACCACAGCTTCATATTGCCTATTAATTCTCTCCCATTTTCTGTACCTACAACTCATTGGCCCATCCCAGGGACAGGAAAAGTTCTTGCAATTAAGACTGAATATGAACTTCCACTGAAGTTAGGGGGGGAAAATAACTTTATGTCAGTCCTGGTTTACTAGATCTTTGTTTCAGCTATCTTAGCTCACAATAAGTTCACATGGCTGCATACCAAAGGAGAGAGTTTATATTGACTTTCTTCTAAAATCAGTGAAACTCTAGAAGATGAAAATAAAAGGTCTTTTTCATTCCCGTCATGTACAAGAGGTGGCAATATTTCAGACAGCAGTGAAGAGCTCTGGCAGAATTGTTTCAAGGAGGCTTTGGACAGGTCATTTACCCCATTTTTCTTCATTACCTGCTGGAGTTCAGGTCTCACATATCCCATCCCAGCAGCCTAGCTTCCATATTGCCATGCTTCTGTCATCAATCTGGGCTTCCTTGTCACCAATCCTGACTGGATGAGGAGGCATAATTCTTGTTGCAGTTAAAACAATGACTTGTTTTCTACAGATGATATCCAAAGTTGAAAAAAAAACCAGCAAAAAAAGAAGAGTTAATGAGATAACTCATGTTATCTCATTAATTTAAGATCAGCTTCTCTTCAGGTATCTGTTTTCCTCAAAGAGAGTAATTTGCCAGTTTAGAGAGAGTTTTGTCATTCGACCTTCAGCCCAGCAGGGGAGGCAACGTTGACCCCTACCACAGACTCTAAGGCCTCTAAGTCATTAAAATGCCAGAAAACAGCAATAGCGTATCTGTTGCCGTTTCCCCAGTTTTCAGTTAAGTGTTTACTTGAAATCTTCCTAGGAAATGCCACTGCTGTCTTTACTTGCTGCCCCAGAGCAAAAGCCTTGTGCACCTTCTCAGCAGTGAGGAGCAGCCACCAAGCAGCGCAGTCCTCTGCTTTCACCTTTGTTTTGGCACCATTCCTCCTTTACTCATCAAATATTTAAATGCTGTGTTTTGCAGTTCAAGGACAACAAAGACAAGCCCAGCCTTGGAGGGACCCTCAGTGACAGCCCTGCCCCCTGTCCAGCTTTCTGAGCAGGTCCCACTGGCATCTCCTTCCCTGAAGCCGCAGCAGATGGACGAAGAAGACAGCCTGTCTCCTCACCTCTTGCTGCCTGACAGCATCAGCCAGCTGGAAGAGTTTGGCAGGCAGAAGAAATGGCACAAGAAGCAGCACAAACACCATCGCCAGAGGCAGTTCAACGACCTCTGGGTTCGGATAGAAGACAGGTGAGTCATGACTGGTGTGGTCCCTGTCCTGTTCCTGCTGGCTCCTAACTAGATGCTCTTTGCAGATCCCAGCTCTTGTTGATTAGACCATAAGGAGGGTTGGACAAAGGCTAACTGGGAGTGAGGTGGTATTTTTGTAGCCTAATGAAGAGCTAGGAAGAAAGCTCATAGGCATGTTCGATCTAAAAATAAAGAGGAAAAGAAAAGTGGATGCTTGAAATATTTAAAGTACACAGAAACAGAGACTTGTCAGACTGAAAACCAGGAAAGGAACAACAATAGAAAATACTCTGTGTTTGTCCTTTTTCTTGCAATAATTATTTTCCAATCTGTACTGTCAGTTTTCAGCCCAAAGGCTTGCCCATTTTCCGACCATGCAGTATATTCCTGGGAGTTTTTAAGATTCTGACAAATCTGACTTCCTTCTTAACTGTGTTCTGGGGCTGAAATGTTTTAACATCTCAGACTGCACTGAAAACAGCAAACTGAAGCAAAATAAAGTACTTAACTAAATCCTCTATGTGAAGAGAATGGAGGTAGGCACTTTTCCACGGCTATTGCAATCTTGGTCTGAGGTTAAGAACTCCCATTCAGTGTTTGAACAAGAGCCTTCATGTTTGACCAGGGCTTCTCAATGTGTGCTTTTAGGATTCCTGGGCAATTTATTCTCCCACCTCTAAAGCTCTTAGTGCCTTTATCCAGGCCAAGTCATGGGCAGATAAACAGCCACAGTGTTTATCTTCTAACAAGTAAAAGAAATTAAGTAATATGTTGGGAACTGGCTGCTCACCTACACATATAATGATTGTCTTTGAACATTACGTATTCCCGTTTTCATAGCACCTAAATTCCATGCAAGTCTCTCAGAGGTTTCTCCCTTTGCTAAGAAAAAAAGCTTCACATATTTGTGTTTTCAGATTTTTATTATTATTGCCATTATTTTTATTCATTCTTTTTAATGGAGCAGTTACCTCATTTTTTGTAGTTTATTGTTTTCTCAGGGTGAATGATGTAAGGGTTGCTATTAAGGTGGTGCATATTAATCTTAATGTAATAAGGCTATTTCTGAGGTCAGTGCCAGCCTTGTAAGAAGGATTCATGTGTTTTCTTTTCAAAGTGTGTTCAGTGGTTGGATCCTCTCCACAGAGGATGTTTAAGCATGAACTAAGTGGCATTTGGTTCAACATAGCTGATTGCCTCAAATACAAGGGACTTTTCTGTCCTTCTGCCTGGGGGCTGCTGCCTTGTGGTGTCCCATGAGGTCCCAGGATTTCACAAGGGTCTGTGGTCCAGTTCCTCATGTGTTGTACTAGTGTGATGCTTAAATAGATCTGGTGGGAGCCTGGCAGCTGGGCACAATCTTCCTACCCCTATCCTATCTATCCCGATATCAGAAAGGATACTGGATATTGGCAATGGAAGTGTGCAGTTGGGAGCTTAAAGTGATGCTTATGGATTTTTGTGCCTTTTTCTGGTTTTATTAAATGTTCCTAGGAAAGGTATTTAAAGGGTAGTTCCGAAGGTTAGAGTTAAGTTATTTGCTCTGTGCTCCTGTGAGATTTCATCTGAATCAAAGCCTTTTATCCCTCTATTTCCATTTCGTAAGGATGGAGACTGGGATGAGGAAACACAAGTTTCCGCTCCCACCATGCTGGTGATGAACCAGACACTGTGTGTTGCCTGCCTTGCTGAAAGATCCCAGGGAGATACTAGTGGGAGATCACAGGCCTAGAAATGAGGAAAGGCTGGAAGAAGGGAAGCCTGCTTTAGTGCTTTCAGATGGTTTTAGTGCTTCTACAGTTCTGGAGTAACTTCTGGTGTTTTCCTGGAAACAAAGCAAAACGAAAAATACAAAACACAAAAAATACAAGTTCACTAAATCAGAGACTCACAACCAGCTCTGATTTCCCCATAAATTGGATGGGGTCTCAACTTTCATAAAGCAGCTGCTGCATATTGTGCTTTTGGCAGTTGGGTTTCATCAGCATTAATTGCAAGCTGGACCCTGCACAAAGCAATAAACAGTGAGTTCTCTCTAACTGGTTCCTTTCTGATTGGCAAGAAAAGAGCAGAAACGTGTGTCGGTGACCAGACCTTGTATCATGATCATTTTTGGGATGAAACAAGCAGGGTGGCTGATCATACGGGCAATGGAGTGTTACCTGTGCAGGAGAGAAACATGTGGACTTCTTTGTGTTGCTCAATAATGTTTCAGCAGTGAGACTTTGCACTCATTTTTGAAGGGTAATTGTTGTGCTAGGGCGTTCTCGCTCTGGCCTGTCCCAAAAATCCATTGTGCATTTGCATACACTTCAGTTGCAGTCCCCCATGTTCTGTGTGGGCTGAGGTCTCTGCATTTAGTATTAACTTGAGCTATGGCGCCGTATTTCCAAATGGTTCTTCTTCCAGTTCCCTAACTCCCCAGTTGTCACCTGAAACTTGAATTGTTCACCTTTGGGACAAAGTAGAGGGATTTAGGTCTTTGTTATGGTTTTTGTCGGAAAGCTGCATAAAGCTCATTGTTTCCATACGAGGTCTCCAGAATTCAGCTGTTGGAGCTGCCTTTCAACCTGAAAAGTCAAAGAGAAATATACAGGTGGAGGACAAATCCAGGCGAATTTAAACCAGGTTATTGATTCCTTTATGAACCTCATTGAACTGTGAAATGACTGTGGTTCATACAGTTCTTTCCCAAAGCTTTATTGACCATGGATTAGAGGACTTTATGAGCCATGAATTGCAGGGCTTTTATGGACTACGCATTTCTAGGCGATCTCATACACTTCCATGGAAATCTTAGGGTGTTTTCTTAGGCTACTAACACAGAAACAAAGGAAATGAACACAGAAGAACAATCTTAAAGGAACATCAAAGGTCTGACTCCAACCTATAAAAGACAGGAAATCCATAATTAGTGGTTCCACTAAGACTTCAGCTCTCACAGGCGTTCGAGTCTGATCCAAGGTTACGGCTACGATCTGAAATGGCCTCATGAAAAGTGAGTCATCATTTAATGCCACACATCATTATTAGCATTTACTTTCAGTTATACCTTGGAGATTGTCCTTTTCGTTTTGTTCTGTCTTAACAGCTGAGGCATTTGAGTTGGCACCCCTGGGTTGTTTAGATTTGTGTGTTGGAGGGTTAGTGCTGCTGTGGAGGATGAGAAAGCTTCTGCTCTGTCTCCTCCCTGTCTTTGACAGAGCTAAGATTTGCTGATCTCCTGGGTAATCGGCTGCACTGAAGGCTATTAAAAAATAAAAAATGCTGATGAAATGTGTGGTTTCCTCTCCCTTCTGCCTCCTTCCCCCAAAATCTAAACAAACTGAAGAAGTCCTGCCTGACTGCAGTTTCTGTTTGAAATGGCTTGTCAAGAATCAAAATTAAATGGAGATTTCAAGTAGCAAGATTTTTTCCTTCAACTACTTGATTTTGCAGAAATGTGCAGATCTGAAGTCAGTCCTGGGGAGAAATTTGAACTTAGACAGCACTCAAGCCCTGTCTATCTCCCATAGCCAAAATCCAGCTGGGGCAGCAGGGAGGCAAAACCCTCGGGCTGCAAGGCTGCAGTTTGGCATACAGTGTCATTGTTCCTGCTGACACTGTGTTAGCTAGGCTTCTCCACGTAATATAAATAATTAATTACAGATTATTCACTGGCTTTTCATGATGAGATGTTCAGTTAATTGAAAGAATAGAGAAATGACTGTGAGGTTTCCGAGTGGTCAGTGAAGGATGGGTCAGGATTACACCTTTGTTGTAGCAGGCGAATGGTTCAAGGCTACCAACAAAACCAGCCCAGGAGAACAGAGAACCTCTCCCAGCTGCTGGGAGAAGTTATCCTGGGACCTAAGGCAAGGAGGGAAGAAAACTCCTGAGAAAAAGGAAGGAGGGGATCTATTAACTGGGAGGGTATTAGGTTTGGAAGGAGCAGTGGCAGCTAGGGGATATGAAAGAGAGAAGTACAGTGGTGGGAAGAAAAAAGTAGTAAGGATGTAATGGGCAAGTTAATTCCTGCTGCCGAGGAAGAGATCTGGGTGAAGATGGTGTTTGGAAGGAGGCTAAGGACACACACGCTTCCACGGGAAAGAAATTAAGGGAAAAGAATTGTTCTCAGAAGAGAAAAAAAGAAATTCTTGTCCCAGATGTAAGCTCAGCCCTGCAAAACCTGCTATTAGTGGGAAATGAAATGAATTCTCCCTGTAAGTAGAAATGGCAGCTCTCTGATAGCCCAGTGCAGACTGTTCAACCCCAGATGAATGCAGTAACATCACAAATATCAATTTATTTTGGAAGAAGCAGTTTTTTTAGGGGGAAAAAAATGTATACTAGTGATGGATGAAGGGAGACAATATGTAATAAACTGCACTGAGTTTGCCTGTAACAGAGTGAACCTTATCAGTTTGGATGGAATTTAAGCACTTAGCCTGTTATCCTTTCTTTCAAGACAATGCAGTGATGGAAAACAGAACTCTGTCAACTCAGACAAACTTTTAATTCCACTTAACTGCATCTGAAAGGTAAATTTCAGTAAATTAATCCAAATTGCTTCCTTTTCACAACACATGGTGCTGAAATACAGTACTTAACTTCATTAAAGAAAAGACTGCTTTTATTTAGAGGAGACCTAGACACCTTTGAAGTCTAACAGGTAAATTGTGGTCAGATGATTTCCCTCCATATGGTAGCTTTGAGCTTGAAATTTCCATCACTGGGGCCTTGTTTGTTTAAATTACCCTGTCTGCCTCCCTGGTCAGGACACTGCTCGGGGAGTGCCTCCTGATGCTCGTGGGGAGGGGGATCACTGCCTCCTCCAGTCTGTGCAGCCAAGGAAGCAGTGTCACTTTTGTGTTTGTTTGCCCTGTGTTCAGCCGGGGATGAGGACACAGCTTCAGGACTTCTCTATCTGGTGGTGAACCTGTCTCCTTGTGGGACTGCTCCAGCAGCAGGAGCGTAGGGATGTTGGGAGTCCCACCTTCCCTCGCTTGTCACACCTCATTGCTGACTGGGGCTTCACTGGGTTGTGTGGCCCCTTGGCTTCTCTCCAGCACTTCTGTCTGCCATTTCCTTCCCTGTTCTCCCAGCAGGATTTCCTTCTCAGGAATCTTTCCTGATCACAGTCCCTATCAGTGAGTGCCCCCAGGCAACAGGGCGTGGCATACAAAAATCTGCAGTCATCAGAAGAACCTCAGGGTGTGTCAGCTTGGATGCAAGACCTTTCTGTGACACGGAGTGTCCCAAAACACCTCCTGGACAAATGCTCCCTCCTGGTTCCTTGGTGGAAGGAGAACCTTTATATCTTGAACTGGCCTATATTCTGCTCTTAGTTTGCACAATTTTTTTGAACCCTGGTGGATACAGTGTCCAGAAGAAGACATTTTGGGCAGTTTAGCAGTGCATCAGATGGTCCTTCTTTCTCCCGGCACTGCCTGCCTCTCTCAGACATACAATCTTGTTCCTGTGAAGATGTCCTTAGCTCCTCCTGAGCAGAGAGCCAAGTGTAGAGAATACTGCATTTTCCCCTCCTTAGTTTCTTCCTGTTTCCATTTGATCTCCCTTTAAGATGAGCAGATGGCTCAATGCCTCCTTTAAACGAGCACTGGCACTGGCAGTTCTGTCCTCATGCCCTTTGCACAGCCCCAGCTACTCAAGCCCTCCAGTGAAAGTAAAATAGGAGCACGATGTAACTCAGTGCAGTAAAAACAAGAGGTAAGTCTCCTGACTGGAACATATGATACGGTGATGACACATCCTCCCTTCCTAGATGGTTTTTATTGAGGCTTCTTGGATTATCAGGTTGGTCAGAGTGCACAGGCTGTATTAATTAAAGCTGTGGAACCTGGGCTGAGCATACAGCTCTCTAATGCATCTCAGTAACGACGGGAAGTCCTGACATTCGTGTCCAAACCTGAAGCATCTCTGTGCTAATAGACCTTCCCTGTCAGCTGGCCGTGACTGATAACTTCTTTCCCCTTGTAAAGTCAAAGAGTTAATTTGTTATCCTCCAGATGGGGCTGAAAAGATGTGCAGCCTCACTTTTACCTGCTAAACACACAAAAAGATCCACGTGTTTTACTTTGTTCTGTTGTTCTTAATAATGTGCTGCCACTGTGGGGTGAAACAAACACAGATAAACTTAGAGAAAAGCAAGCAAAAGCCTTGCATATTTACTTTCACTGTTGCTTAAGTGTCTCAGCACCAGTATGACCAATTCATATGAAGCAGTATGCAAACGCTGTTTTAATGAAAGCTATAAATACCCAAAAGTAAAATCATTAAAGAACACAGAAGTCTTCTGGAAGCATAATTTGTGTATGGATTTCAGTTTTGTTTCATTAAACTAAATTCTCTGTTGGTAATGCGTTAGGTATTTTATTTTAGTGAAATTTAAATCCATCATGAATATTAAATCCATATTTCTGAAGGCTAACAAGTAACAAAATTGGAGCACACAAGTTAAGATTTTTGAACAATGAGGTATTTTTCAGCACTGTATATCCAAGAGCACTTTCTGCTCTTTCCTCCTCAATGCTGAGTAAAATTGAAAATACGGTGCAAGATGTTTTATGGAGCCTGTGAAGAGCTTTCTTTTCCCTTCTTGTTTTCTACTTCTCATTTGAGGTGTGTTGAGTAAAGATAGTCTATATCTTTTTATATCTGTCCCAGCTTGGTGTATTTCTGCCTGGGGCTGGACACAGCCTTACCATTGCTACCTTTGTGAAGCTGTCTGAGATCTGTCTGATGCAGCACAAACAAAATGTTTGCCTAGGATTCAGTTTCAAGAAGCAGCAGCAGCTGAGTTTTGACAATCTCTTCCTCTGTGATCTCCACTTGTTGTGCTGTTTCTCAGCCAGTGCAGCCTCATTTCCTCATGCACTGCTAGGATTCCTACATCTTGTTAACTTTTCGATTCCATCTTTCTCCTTGTCCTGCTTAAATATTCTCTTCCTCCAGTGCTCTTGCTACCTGCCCTTTTTAACTCCGGCCGCACATGCTTGTACAGGCCTTGGAGAAAGGAGTAGGAAGGGACCCCTCCAGCATCTTCATCCACTGCACTCACCTCCACCCCTTTGAGCTCACTTTGCAGGCAGCTGTGATCACACAAACACTGCACTTTGCTATGCAGTCTGTCCATGCCATTTAAAGTGGGGTATTTTGGAGCCTGCAGCCTCCAGCAGAACTTCTTTGAGATGGGGACATGTCTCACTTGTGTCTCGTCTATCCTTGTCACCTGGCAGTAATGCAGACTGCAGTAAGTGGGAGGCAGAGCTAGGCATCCTTCTCCTTCATTTTTTAACCAGGAGGTGCATCTCCTCTTTGTTATTTCAACGTCTTTGCTTTTCCTACCATTTTCACACAGGTGTATGTGTGTCCAGCTGTGCTGCAGACTGCTCAGACAGCTTGGAATCTATGTATTCCTTCATAAATTCATGGATACCATAAAGCAGTCCAGGCACTTTGTGCTGATCCTTTTCCTTCTCTTGACAACTTGGCCACCTTGTGGGCAGCCTCTGTGGTGATGGCCAGTGCCAAGAGTGTTGGGGTGAACTGTGGTCTAGACACCTACAATAATAAGTCATTAACAAAACCTTTATGCTCATGCATTGGATCAGTTTTTTATTTCTCAAGCGTCAGAAATGCACTTATTTGGCACTAAGCTGAAGAAAAGGTGCCTGTGGTTACAAACGTAGGAGCACGTTTATTTTACCTGTAGCTTGTTTTAATGTTGATATTGAGCTGCCGTGGTCAAATAGGTTAGACTTTGTTTAAAGTCTTGAGATTCCCGTCCACAACTACTCGGTCATAAAAACAAGGCCTCAGGATTAGATTTATAGCACAAAGTGTCTCCTGTGGAGCGAGGCAGAAAAGGAGGGCGCTTATTTCACTGAAGGAGTTAACACTAAGTGAGTTTGACTGTCTTCTGTGTTAATGCAAGGCTTTTTCCCCAGCTATTTTTAGTCTGTTCCAGCAGCGTGTGTCCCACTGTGGTCTGGTATGCAAGAGCTTTGCTGTGAGGTTTGCAAACACTTGTATTTCTGTGTTGTGAGAACAGAGCATTTGTGTGTTATTGGAGCGTGCGTTCCTGAAAGGAAGGGCAGGCCATGCATGTGATCCATGCAGGTTTTTGTTGTTGCCTGTGAATAACCATGTACAACAAATGGGCTCTGGAAGAAAGCTTGTTAGCAGATGTCGTCATGGCCTTTCCAATTTATAAATATGAGCTTTGACATTTATGTTTTCCATGTCCAGGGCTTTCACTAGCCAGATGTTCTGAGCATTGGCTTCTTGGAGTCTTTAACAATGACTCCTCATGGCATGTTATCTATTGCACACACACACAAAAAACCCTAAAATTATCTGGCTCTTATCGGACAGATAAGATGGGAAAATGCACTGAGTACCCTCAAGTAATTCCTCTAAACCTGAACTGCATTTTAACACAGCTCTACAAAACTCTTTATGTTCGCTCGGCTGAAAAATAAGTTGTCTGGTTTAACAGGCAGAGAAAATTTAATACCCAGTAGCACATTTACCCTGCAGTTTGGGGTGGGTGAGGAGTGTGGTTTGTGTTAACTCACAAGGCTGACTGCAGTTGCAGACACTAAAAAGTGCTGAATGGGCTCATGCCCAGGCTGAGTTGGATTCCTCAAACACATGAATGGGTAGTAAAGCACCTGTGCTCCTTGTATTGCAGTACAAGAGTTCTTGCAATACAAGAGAGTTCTTGCAAGGTTTTTCCTTTGGCAAGGGAAAAAAATGCCAGAATAAACCTGCTCAAACACCACAACCCTAAGCTGCAATTTTTTGTTTGAGTGACCTACATATCTAGCAGTATCTAAGCCCTGAAAATTACAAATCTGCTGTTCCTCTTAGCAGAGTTATATAAAATCCATAAAATATAAAAAATTCCATCTTCCAGTAAGTTACTGTAAAGAAAGAGAAATGTCTTCAAAATTCAGTGAAAGTGCAAACACACAACACTGTCAGTGCTAGCCCAGAGGAAAAAGGTAAGGGATATGGGTTTTATTTCTGGTTCTGCTATTCCCCTTCTGACTAGTGAGTTTCATGCCCTGGAAAATGAAGTGAGGAGAAGTATGACAGAGAGTAAGGCCACATTACTGTTGTGGTAGGCAATTGGTTTATAGGAGGGGTTCAACCACAGTTATATTGTGGTATCTAATAAGACAGATTGATTGTGGAGTGAATCAGGAGGAAATTGGATTCCCTTACACTCCCAGGAGCGTGGGGTGCGCTGCGGGCTGGAAACCCAGCAGGATCCCAAAGGGCAGCTTTGGTCTAGGTCCAGTTACTCACTGGGATGAAGGAGAAGTAGAATTTACTTGAATTCATATGGTTTTAATGCAGTAAAAGCCGGGTTCCTGCAATTATGAAAATGCCAGGCCAAATTCAGATTTCGCTCAGATCACCTCTTCACAATTCCTAAATAGCTTAACTGAACAAAGTGAGCTTTATACCTGAGGCCTGAGCCCAGGCTGAGGGAGCTAGGCTTAGTGCCTGGGAGCTGCGGGGTGCCAGGGATGCCTCATGTGGCACTACCATGGAGAGACGTGCTGCAGACCACGCTCTCTGAAGCTCAGTTCTGCAGAGACACTTCAGGGTCTGGGTTGTGACACCTGGCAGGGAAAGGTTTTTCAGTCTTCCAGCCCTGCAGGCCAGCAAGCAGCTTTTTATGAGCCACTGATGGCATCTCCAGGCTTTCAGAGGGTTTGGAAGTGCTTGAGGAGAAGGAGTTTGTGCTGTGACTGGTGTCACTGTATTTACTTTGCCAGCAGCAGGAGGAACCCAAACCTTATTGGCAATGCAGCACTTCAGTGTCCATGGCATTTCTGCCTGGTAGATGTGCTCTATGAACCCATTTTTTTAATTTTATAGGTGAATCTTGTTGGCAAAAGAAAGAGGCCAGTGCTTTTATTCAGTGGTACAAGCTTGAATTCAATACTGCTCCAAATAACGGGTTCAAAGATCTGGCCCAAGCTTAATTATTCTTACTAAGAGAGACGCTGGAAAAATACAAGGAGTGAGCAAGAAAGTGAGCCCAGTGAATTAGAGAGAAAAATGTGATATGGACTAAGCAAAGAGAAAAACTGTTACATGGAGATGGAAAAAGAACAGGGAGAAGGAAAAAGAAAATTAAAATCAAGTCGGAAAATGTAGTATATTGGACATCCATTTAAGCTAGTTTATATTTTGGTTGTTCATTCTGTTCCTTAATACATTGCACAGACTTCTCTATAGCTGAAATAATTTTATCTTAGAGAACAGTCTCAGAGAAAATACTTAATTTGACAGGATGTGTTAGGTATTTCCCCACTACCACCTATTCTAAATCATTTTAAAATCTGGAGGGGAAAGTCGATATCTTTTACAGTGTTTAGCAAAAAAGTGACAGGGTCAAGTATATACATCTCTATGAATGTATGTGTTCCCCAAGCACATCTAAACATGCATGGTTAATTCTGTGCATCTGCAAAAAATATTTGAGCCATAGGGCCCACACAATGCCAAACAAACACTTGAGTACACAGAGGAAAGGGCAGAGCGAGTCACTCTGGTTCTAATTAATTGAAAGGTTGAGCCCGAGATGTAAAATGTGGATTATGGTTTTGACCACCCCAAAAATATAAATTCTTTTGCATGTGGGGCTGTATTGGTGAGAGCAGGCAGTTTGCAAAATACAGGCAAAAAACAGATATTCTGCTCATGCTTGGGATTTGGTTCAAAACCACCTGATTGCAGCTCCATCAAATTAACTCCTCAAGTGTTGTGTATCAGCAGGTTGCCCAAAAATCTTCACTGGCAGGATTTTTCCAGTACAAAAGCCCATCTGTGTTCGTGCCCTTGATGTTCTTGCTTACTTTGGCTGCAACAGCTGCAGTCATTATCTGTCTAAGGAGCAGTGGAACAAGTCCGTGGTTATTTGAGCCGTGATGATGAGTGCCTTAATTGCACACACAAATCAGGTACGCAGCCAGATGTGTGCAGTGGGTGGGGGCGAGTTTGGGGATGGTTTGGAGCCCACATCACTATTTAGACTATCGTGAGCACATCCTGGCTCAGATGTCAGTGCAGGACTGGTGGAACAAAGGGCTCTGAGCTATCCCCTCTGAGCAAGGGCCAGGGTAAAACTGGGATGCATTATCCCGGCTCTGTGATTGCCTCGTCCCACTGCAGAATCACAGGGGATATTCTTAGGATATTAGAGAATCATCAAAGCATTTCTTAGAAGGGCAAAGGAAAGAGCTAATGTTGTCATCTCCTGTCTCGGGACCACCCAGACACTACTACAAATCATGGGTCTTCAGCTACAGTATCTTGAATTACTGTTCACAGGGATTTTAAAGAATTTAATTTCTTTTTTTTAACCTCTTTTTTGGCTTTTTTTTTGCTTTTTGCCTTTTTTTTTTTTTTTTTGAAGGATGACATGTAGTTTCCTGATGGGCTGGTTTTAATAAGGTCAAAATCTTTGTTGTTGCCAAATCAGAGAGGAATATAACATCTTTTAGTCATTAGATGGGAATGGGGTAATTACTCAGAGGGTGTGCTTCAAAGGTTATTGGTTTTTACAGCATTCTGTGTTTTTACACCATTCTGCAGTTGTCTGGAAAGGAGCAGCAGGCCTGATTCTGCCACAGGTGTGGGTGCAGGATTTGTACTCACAGGGTTTTCCTAAAGGACTTTGGGGTGTGAGGTTGAAAAGGGCCATACACAGTCTCCTCTGGGGATGGGAAAAGCTAAATCTGACCGTGAGGTGCAGGAATCGTTCCCACAAACTGGAATTTCGCCTCAGAAAAGGGCCCTTGGGCTGTGCTGGAGTTGTTTCTCACCTGCTCCTTCCCCACCTGCTGGATGCATGCTCCTGTCCACCTTTACCTCACTGTGTTCGCCAGCCCTCAGGCTGCATTGCTGTCACAGCAAACTCCCCTTTTCTTGTCTCAGATACAGTAGTCCCCACTGCCCCATCCGTTCCTGTCCCATCCCTGGCCCCTCCCCTGGCCCCACAGCAGATGATCCACTTCTCCTTAACAACGCGACCCACCTGTGGCTTTAGGATGCCCGTGCTCAGCCTCGCTGCAGGTCAGTGTCTCTCCAGGGCTGAATTTGTCATCACAGAGACGTTTTGCAGGTGGCCTGAGCCATCGGGACTTGCACATGAGAGCGAGGGCCTGCAAAACACTTCAGGTTGTGTTAATGCTGCTGGTGTCACACTAACGCTCCAAGGTCCTGACTCAGAGCAGAGTCAGGGGACTCGTAGCAGTAAAGTGATTTAACGAGGGTTTGATGGTTCCTCAGTGGGTGACTCGGGGATAAAAACTAAATCTCCTGGCTTCCAGCCCACAGCCCATCCTGAGAGGGGCCCAAAACTGCACCAGAGGAATTTGAGCTGCATTTCAGCATTGAGCCTCCTCCTGCTCACACCATCATGGCCCCCCTGGAGCCCCTGATCCAAGTGAGCCACCTCCTCCTCCTTCGTGTCAAACTCCAGAGCCAAGACCCCATGGAAGAGACAGCAGCTGCAGCCCTGCTGTGCCTGGTGTTGGGAAGCTGCTGCAGGACTGCAGAGGAGAGCTGTGTCCCACCACCAACTGCTTTTTGCACTGCACAATCAGCAGTTTTCCTCTTCACCACCCTGCTGTCCCAACCCAGTTTGGGAACCCATCCCTACCAGTCAGAGCCCCCAGTGGGGCCAGAGCTTGGCTGGGGTTCAGGAGAGCTGAATTCCAGAGATAGAGATCTTTTGAAGCAGCTCATCTCACCTACCTTGGAGACATGCCTTTGGGGGAAAAGGGTTGTCCTCTTCAGATGTCTTATGAAAGACTGCCTGGGATTCTCTTTAATGGCCCTTTCTGCAGATACTGTGGCAGCCTTGGTTCTGCATGCTCAGGAGGTGAAGTTGCCTCACATTATTTCTCTTCTGTCCCCAGGCATCCCATCCTTGTGTCCAGTGTCCTGCTGCCCAGCTACACTTCAGTACACTGGTGACAGTGTGGCTCGTGGTCATGGCATGCTGTTCACAGCTTTCAGAGCCAGTCCCTGATGAAAACTGTGCTTCCCTTTCCTTCTTTTCCCTCAGTATCCTATTCTTTCTCCTAGAGATGAGCCATGGTAGATGAGGTCCTAACAAAGAGCGGGGGTGGGGGATTAGATCTGTGGCAGGGTTTTTAAACACTGCCCTTTGCCTCTGTACAGCAGGGAGCTTCCCACTTCAGCAAGGGGAATTGCCCAGTGTCAGTCTCCAGAGGAGCTGGAGCACTGACACAAAGCAGGATCAGAACCTGACATTGCTCTCAGATGGAGACATGGTTCCCATTTGAGTCTCATCAGAAGGAGAGCTCAGATGGACAGTGAAGGGCTGTGGAAATGTTCCCAGTGCTATTGCTGACGCCTCTGTCCATGTGGCTGAGGCTGTGCTGCTCACAAGGGAGGGTGGGTGCAACTGTGGGACATGGCCAGAGATCCAGGCTCCCAGTGACCCTGGGGTAGCCAAAAAATAGCAGAGAGAAGGCTCTTCTTTGGCTCATGCCATATCTTCTCTGCTGGCCCCAAACCGGCGTGTAATAGTGCTTACTCAGACATGCTAAGGCACTTTACTACACTACTGCAAATAAGCAGTGCCCTCCTCTGGACCAAAATCAGATCCTGGATTCCCTAATCAGATCCAAGTTGGATTTTTTTTTTTTTTTTTTAATGAACTGAACCTTGTGAAAGCACGAGCCTTTTGGCCTTGGTCCCACAAAGGGCTTTAGGATGTGCTGACTTGTAGGTATGTGAATACTAGTGTTGGAAGCACTTGTGTGCTCTCAGTCCTGTTCATCTGGGACCACAAGACTCAGCATCCTGCAGGATTTATCCCTCAGGCTGCAAGAACAGTGTCTGTAAGGAAGGTAATGATGAAGAGATAGATGCGGGAACAGAGCCTGTGTTGATCTAAAGAATCCCTTCCAGAAACACATGAAATAGTAACATGAAAATTTCAGGAGAGGGGGACTTCATATTCCCTCTAAGAGGTTACTCTAGTGGTCTTCAAAGTTAAATCCTTGTGACATATTTCTAGTGGATTTTTTACCCCCCAACATACTCTTTTTAGCTCTTGGTTGAGCACTTATTCTTTTCTTCCAAATGTGTGGTCAGACTGCTTGCCAGCCAGCTCATTTACAGACTGCAACGGGTTGGTCCCAGCACTTTAAACAGATGTATTTTTCAAATCTTGATGAATAAATTTTGGTGACATAAATAGGCCTGGTTTGTTCCAAGAATAATTGTCTTCACTTGCAGAACATTATTTCTGATCACCAGAAAAATAATATGATCAGTCCTTTCACATCTGTTCATTAAATAAAAAGGGGGGGGAAAAAAAGCAGGGCAAATTTTGTTTGAAAAGAAACAGGAAGCATATGCTTAATATCACTTAAGAAAAGCCCTAGCCATCATAAGGTTAACATCAAATCACAAATGCAAAACAGTCATTATTGTATTTACTCAAAAATTTTCTTTCACTTTACTAGCTTTTTAGGTTTTCAATTGAAACATGCATTTTTCAGGTTTCAATCTAGCTTCTTTCATCAGATGCTATTGTAAGAAAGGCCGTCTGAGTCAACATTTGCTTACATTTATTAAAAATAGTTGTCTTATGTTTACATAGCTCCTTTGATCCGGAAAAATCCCCAAACACTTTGTAAGTTATACTTGAAAGGGTTACTTCCTCCGCCCTGAACAGAACCACGCTGGGACCAAGGCACGGCAGCAGATTGAAAATGGATAGAAATATCACAGTAATTGGGTTGGTCCTCACTCCCTCAGAGAACCATCAGTTTTCCATGAGCTTCAGAACAACTCCTGGGACCGTAATGGTGGTTTGGACTTTGGGGGCAAAAAGTAGTGCCAGTACTGTCTGTCCTCTTGGAGACTGTCTGTTTTTCATGCACTTTGCCAATACAGAGGCAGTGGTACCTCCTGCACCAAGCACAGGGCTGGTGGGATCTAACCTAGGCCTACTGTTTCCAGTTTGGGACATCTCATTCCAGAGAAGACACGGACCAGAGCCAGGGCAGAGCAGAGCAAAGGATGGAGGGGAAAGCACTTGAGGACTTGGAAAGAAAGGTGGAGGGAATTGTTTGTTTAAAAAAGAGAAGGCTGAGGTGAAAAAGGGTTAAATCTTCAAAATATGTGAAAGGCTGCTGAGAAGAGAAAAGGAATAAACCTGTCTATTGGGGACAGGACAAGTCATGACCTTACACTGTAGCAAGGGAGATTTGGTGAAGCATTAGGCAGTAATTGTGGGCGTCAGAAATGGTGAAATGCTGGAATGGATGTCTGGACAGACTCTGGAATTGGTGTCATTATCACTGTTTTTTTGAGACTGGATTAGACGTAAATGTCAGGAGGAGTTTAGATCTTGTTCCTGTGTCTGGGGCAGATGGGCCAGAAAGACTCTCCTGGTCCTAACCTGTGTCCTTCTGCTGTGGTGTCCCATGTGGTCAGATGAACCCTGCTTACATGGATGAACCAAGCCATGCTAAAAATAATTTTGTGAGCTCCCTTCAAAGTCCTCGCAAGACAAACCAGAGCAGAAATTCCCTCAATGGGTTGCATGTGTGTTTTATTTTTCAGCTTTAAAATGCTCCCAAATCATCAAGGTGCTTCAGCACACCCCCAGCTTAGAGGACTTGGATCATGTAATTGCATTCGGTAGAATCTGTGCACAAAGCCTGTGCCTGAGGCCCCATTTTTGGGGAAAGTTTTACACATTCTAATGATGGTAAGACAATGTATGAGTAATGCACTGATTTGAAAAACTGCCCTATTATCTGATCAAAAGAACAAGCTCATGAATATGATACCGCAGGTCATTTGGCTAAAACGTACCTGGAGTCTTCCAAGTTTTTAAAACAATTCCATACACAGAAGCAAAAAAGAGAGGTATGAACAGCAGAGCCAGTGGTTGCCTGTTAACCACAGATCATGTGGTATGTTTTATTAAAGATATTTTTATCAGACACAAAAGGCTGAAATACAGAATATCCTGGGCTGGCAAGAGAAGACGTGATAATAATTTAGATTATTATCCCACAGATCTGTGATTCATTTTTATTATTCTCTAAGTTCATTTCAGGAACGCTCAGATCCTCCCTGAGGAAGGTTTCTGGTTGAGTTCAGGGGACTCTGCTTCATCCTTAGGGAATGTCCAAGGGTCAGTGAGATTCTACATGCACGTGCAAACGTGCTCAGAGGGAGTTTGCAGAAGTCATCTCCTGACACCAGGGCCACCTCCAAGATTAGGTTATAATCCAACCTGGCTGTCCAGGGCCCCGCTGTAACCCCTAGGAAGTGAAAGACCCTGAGCAAGAGTAAGACCCCCTAGAGACCTGCACTGGAATGAGGTGGACCAGCTTCTGGAAAGGTTTCTCTCCCCATTCACTATAAAAGCAGCCAAGTTACAAACTGGGACCAGAGGTTTTACAAGGACTTGTAGCATTTGCTAAAAGGGATCATTCTCTTTAAATATCTCTAAACCACCTTGGCAGTCTGCTAAAAGTACATTAAGAAAATGTTTTGTATGGATAAACTGTGATTCATTTGCTATTAGCAAATGCTTTGTACATATTAGTGGAAACACACTGTTCTTCTCTTGTAAAACTCTTAAGGAGTTTTTGAAAACAAACAACCCCACCTAACAGTATTTATCTTGACAAGAATGCTTTTATACTAATGCAATGTCTTGAAAACAGAAAATAACCTCATTAAGGAGTAGTGGTCAGCAATTCTCAGGTCTTCAAACAAGGGAGAAAAGAAAATCAACAAAAACCAACCAAACCAACAACAAAAAAAAAACCATCCCCCCAAAAAACAAAACCAAAACACTTAAGGAAGTTGACTAGAACACAGAAACATCACACAAAAACATAAAGTGTTAATTTAAGGCTGCTTTAGGAATCTCTTAGATGTAGTTGGCTGATGAGTGGGCTTGTGAGGCTTTTGCAGGTTCCCTGGCTAGCCTGTGTGCACAGAACATCCCTGAGGAGCAGAAATACAGTTTGTGCAAGGGAAAATTTAATCTCCCTGGAGGATCAGGCCCATAGAATGTGTCAGAGCAGGATACACACAAACTGGAAGTCTGAATGGCATTTTGGTGATCTTCTTTTTAATTGAAATTGAAAACCAGACCCTCCTTGTAGTTTAAAATTTAATTTAGGGCAAAATTTTGTAGTTCTGTAACGTGACAGTCAGTACCAAAAGATGAGGACAAACACCTACCCATGCTTACCTTAGGGAAACCTGGTACAGGGGAGAAACCTCAGAGTTGTGATCCCACTGCCAGTGCTGCCAGATCTGTGCACCACAGCATCACTCAGTGGGATAAATGAGATCTGGATCAGAAACTGAGGCGTGTCTGCATTTGTGTTGGATTACTCAGAGCATGTAGTGCCTCTTTATGTCAGAAGTTTGCTTTAACGATGCTTTGTGTTCACCGTGGGAAGGCTGTTCATGCTGATGTTACTTATGTTCCAGGAGCTTGGCCACACAGTGCCTAATCCAGTACCATTCCTGCCAGGCAGATTGGAAGCAGCAGCATTAATTTATCACAGATCAGCTCTTTGTGTTAAGTGACTGCAGCAGTTTTGATGCAATACAGCAGAAACTCTAAAGCGGGGTGTCTTATATCATCAGTTCAAGACATAAACCAACCACTCCCCATGGGAATTCAGAGAACTTTATCCAACAAGTCTTGATTTCCGAGTTCTCTGTTCACAGCAGTTTGTTGCTCTGGAACAAGCACTGCTCCTCAGTGTCAGAATCCTAATACTGGTTAGATGGATTATCTGCTCCCATGGAGCAATTCCTACGTCTTTAATTGAAGACTGCCTTTTCTTTTTACTCTAATTCGTTGCACATTAGTTAAGATCACTTCTAGCTGCAAAACAACTATCCCACCCAGAAGCTGTGGTGAGAGTATAAAGGATGAGGGAAGAAATGAAGTGACTTCTCCCAAAACTCAGGGTGAAGTGTAATGTGCAGGGATTGTCCATGGGATTTGATGTTGACCAGTGCCCTCTTCGGGGTGGGCTCTGATCTTCTCAGTTTATGATTGACTCAGCACATTTGAAGCATCTCAGCTAAAATCTATCTTAATATTGCTTAGACAGAAAAAGACAAAAGGCTTCAGTCCTTCTAAGTTCTGTTTCTGTGCATGAATCTGAAGTAAGATGTTATTCCTTTTATCTGATATTATGCACAACCTTTTTCTTCCAAGGTCACGATCTTGGATACTGTAGCTAAATATTTATAGGACTGCATAGCTACTTACCCCATAAAAAAATTATTTGAGGGTCATTTTCAGCACCTCCAAATCACCTTTATGGAAGATTTAGAGAATATGCAGATATTAGCATCACTTTTTTTTTTTTCAGGAGACTTGGCCTTTTTTCTCCTCGCTCCTCAGCAGAATGTCCTGGGTTTAAGTCCAAAATGCACCCTGTGCAGTTTGCGTGCTCGGTTGTGCTGCTACCTGACAACTGGTGGATTATGGATCATCCAGTAATGGATGCAGTGGGGGCATTTTATGAAATGGAGATTACAACTTAAACTTCCAAATCAATTGTAAATGGACCTTTTTGACCTCCAGTGTCATGGGAGTCATGATGAATTCCAACCTGCAAATTCAATTCAAAGTACTAACTCGAGCTACAATCAATAAGCAATCATACTGCTATTGAGGCAAATCCATAGTCAGGGAAGCCTAACACTGACTGAGTCTGGTTTTGGCTTTGTGATTTGATCCAAAATGACTTAAAGCCAGGAAAAGAAATGAACCTGCTTGGTGCTCAAGGTTATCAGTTGTGTAAGGGGATCCTGGGAAGTTCTTTAAGGCTTGAGCAACAGGGAAGGGATGTGTTCTGGATCCTTCTGGACTCAGTATATGGTCCATGGTGAGTAAGACCTGTCACTGAGACATGGCAAATTTTCAGACCTTTGGTGGGAAGAAGGGACATAAGAACGAGGTCATCCTGGGTGAGCACAAGGATACATTTAGCACAGTCTCTGATGCTGGCCAGTAATGGATGCTTAAAAATGGAGTGCAGTAAGTCAGATACATTAAGAGCAGTCCCTCCTTTGGCTGTACTTTATCAGCAGCCAGAAGCTGGGGGACATCCTGGATCAGAGCTGTTTCCACATCATTTCAGTTATCAGTCTCTGGCTCTCTCCCTGGTGTCTAATGTGTGCAAACAGTAGTAATAATAATAATAATAATAGGAATTGTCATTGTGGTTGCTACCACTTGGAATGACAGTTCACAGAGCAGAAATAAGGGTTCTCCTTTTTAATTTCCTTCTCTTGTGTTTTCTTCCAGCACCACCACATTGCCTTCCTATATCAGGATAACCAATGGCTACATCACAGTCAAACCTCCCATCTGGATTTCCAACCAGCTGGATCAGAGGCCGCGTCCCAACCGCCCATCCCAGCCCCAGCCCACGAGCTCAGCCCCAGCCAGCCTCTCATGGCCATCAATAACATTTCCTCTGTGCATGGCCATAGCTTCTTTACTCCTGAACCTACTGCAGCCCTCCTGACCATATTAGTATTACGTGCAATCCCTTGGAATAGAGAAGAGAGATAATTTATGAATGAATTGGCGTTTAAGACAACAACAGTTACAAGCTGGACCTTCTCAGTGACTCAGTAGTGCCTTCTAGCTGATTTTATCTCTTTGCCCAGATACATTTTGAAACTCTAAAGCTTTATTGTAACACTGACTTACATCTTCTTTTTGTAGAAGGATCTTTATTTCCCATAGTGCTATGGGGTTTTGTAAAATATACATGTTCATATAAAGAAAAAAAAAGAAAAAGAAAAAATGTATTTATTCAACTGGTAAACTTATTTTTCTTGTTGTATATGTTAATAACATCCCTATTAATCAGTAGCGATGGTGAAACAGATAAATTAATATTTTCTATATTTGTTTTCTGACAACTCTGCAAATGTCTGAACTGACACCAAATGAATGCCTTCTTTGTTTCTTTAACCGTTACGTTTTACAGCAACTGTCCAATAGGTACATTTCTGCTGAACTTCTTTATTTTTACTTCCTTTATCTCATTAGCATAGCTTACACTGAATAAAGCAGATCCTGCTCTCTGGAGCCTGTGCTCATTAGAAAAATAGGTGCATTCTTAACTCGTTAGCTGCCACAATCTAAAATATCAGTTATTTTTACATGACTTAGTAAGTCATTAGTCAGGATAATCCTCTACATTCCCCCTGTTTTCTTTAACTAAACTAATTAACTTCTTTGGAAATTACCAGTTTCCCTCTTTGCCCTGGGATTAATTCATCAGCTAACGCAAATTAAGACACCTTTTTCTTAATAAAAACTTGCTTTTAAAGTCTGGAATAATCCTACTTGGAATTATTTTCTTCTCTCCCTCATTTTATATAAACATAAGCCTACAACCTTTTCCAGCATAAATGAGAAGAGAGCTTGGTCTGAATTATAAAGATGTAGTGTCCTGTTAATCTGTAGAGCTCCTTAGTACCAGCTGTTCTTGCTACCATGGACAACCTGGAGGCAAAAAAAATCTACAAATTCTCTTGCTACCATGAGTTGATAGAGCTGAAATCTCTGTGCTGAAATAATTATGTCTTGTCCAAAACCTGCTCAACACCACAGGACTCAAACTAACCCCCATGTTATGGGGACATACAGACCATTCTTCCATTTTTAGACTGTCATACCTCTGCTGACTTAGATGGAAGAGTTATAACACCTTACACTCACTGAAAAATGTGCTCCCTACCCAAGCAGCTGTTGTTCATGAATGAGATTTACAACATCTATAGGAAAAAACCCTGCACCATCTTAAAAATTATAATGTTTAAAAAGACGTGTAGATGTTTTCTCACCACCAGAACCTGATGAAAAATCTCTTTGGGTACACGAGTTTAGAAAATTCGTTTTGGTTGAAATAGTGGGGGTTTTTTCTAAGTCATCTACAAACCACAAGTCAAAACTACATAATGAAAACATCTTATTTAGAAAAGAAGTCTCAAAATCAGAAAAATACAATACAAGCTTTTCTTTATGGAAAAGCAGTGCTTCTTCACCTTGGAAAAAAGATAATGATGATGATAATTATAATAACGATAAAATTCTGGCTGAAAACAACCCTGAAAGTTTCCCAGCAGCCCTACAGCCCAGTCTCTGGAGCTGCAGGTGATTCCATGCAATCTGCAAGACTCTGCGGTGAGAGAGAATTCAGAATTCACAGTTTTCTCGTTGTCATACCAGTTATTTCAGGAAAGTAGGATAGAAAGTAACTAGACTACAAAACTCACGTGATTTCATGATGAAATACTGAGCATTTCCCTCATGCATCCCAGCCTATTGCCTTGCGAAGGCCAGGGACAATACAGGTAACTTCTTTTTAACTTACTGGACACCATGACCCCCAGCCTTTGCTCTGACAGCAGATTGTGTAGGTTTCTGGTCAATTTAAGTGGGTACAGCACAGAGTGCTATAAGCTTCCCCATTTATTTATATTTTTTCGACAGTTGATAAGGCTGAATGGAAAACTTTGAGCTTTGCCCCAAATGTGAGATTCAAACAGACCCCGTACATACTTTCATATTGTGTATTTTGGCTAGCAGAAGATTAGAGATGTTAGTTTTGGACAGAAGCCATTCACCTTGCATAGTATTTATTGCACAGAGATGGATATTGGAAACATATTTTGAGAACTTTCATTTTGGTTTTATTTGAGCTATTACTCTAGAAATACCTTCATTTGAATATAATGGTTTAACAGACCTTCAAATTCAACATTAATGCATTTTAAAAAGATTATTGGTTCTCCTGATGTGTTCAAGACAGAGATGAAAACTGAATTACCATGTCTTATTTACAACAATGTAACTGGAAATAAGGTAGGCAAATCCTAAGGGTGATGATAAGTTACGTAGTAAAAGTGAACAGCCAACAAACCAAAACCCATTGAATTTTATTTGTTGTAACCTAATCATATCCAGAAATTATTCTGTGGTACTATCCCAGGAATAATTCCAGGCGCTGGAAAACCTACAGTATAAATAGGCAAGACCATGTAAAGATAAAGGAGAGGCAAAAAAGCAGAAAACAGAAACAACTTGTCCAAGACTGTAAGGAAAACCAACAAAAGGACCAAGACTAGAAATTACAATTCTGAAGTTTCCCAATCTGTGGCTTTCTCCATAAACCTCTGGGGCTTTTTTTTTTAGTGTTAGGAACACACAAATCTCTCCACACTCCCAGCTGTCATCGTACTGCATGGAATAGTCACTTTTTTGTCACCAGTGAGGTTTTCTGAGTCCCTCCTGCACTGGACAGTAATATTCAATATTCATTAGCTCAGATACTGCGGTATGTTTGGCTATCACAGGATGTAAATGGCTTGGATATCACAGTATGTTTTAACATCTTTGCATTTCCTGGCCATTTTGTCTGTATTTCTGGGAAATTATTGAATTGTACTGGAACCCTTGTGCTGGTGCCCCACATTTGTGTAGTGCAGGTGTCAAAACAAGGTGTCTCTTGGATTTCAGGTCTACACACCTGATTTTTGCCACCTAGAAGCAGCTCCCTCAGTCATCTGAGCTCTCTGGCTCAGGGAGGAGACATGACTTAAAGGTTAAGTAGGTTTCTGTAGATCTTAGCTCAGGAGCCCCACATGAATGGCTTCAGCACAGCTCTCTAACCAAGTATTTCTTTTATTCTCTTGTCTTACCCTAAAGTGCGACTTAAGGTCACTTTCTTCAATACATGACCTGTATGCAGAGCAATGCTGGATAATGAACCTTGTGGTTGATAAAATGAGTTGTTTGCTAATCAGCTATGGCAGCCCAGCATTAATTAAAATGCAGTATTATTGTTTAGCACAGACCTATGCACACCCATTGCAATGGATCATGATCTCTGAATTTCTAATGGTTTTCTAAACCATGAGTTTAGAAACTGGACCTGATTTGATACAGGCTCTGGAAGCAACACTGACTACCAGCTTCAGGGGTCTTTGATTTCCTCTGTGGGTTTCTCAGAAAACTAAAAACCAACTGTTTGCTTTCTTCCAAAGGAAAGCTCAGATTCCTATGTAATCACAAGATTCCAAGAGAAGGAGATTTAACAAAAATATTCATGCCCACTGCATATAACATCTTATCTCTTACATATAACATCTTATCTCTGAGTAACACAATCAAGAGTCACGCAGTCTCTGGCAATCTGGGACACGACTTTGGATGAGTCCAAAGCTCAGTGGTCGCATGATTCACCTTCTCAACTCAGCTACAACTGACACCAACACAATTCACATTAAATGTAGCTGTAGCATTATAAACAAATGCTGAATATCTGCCAAGGTCTTGCCCTGGTGGGATAAATAATCCCATATCATCAGCAACAAATCTAATTTCTCCTCTTTCAGTGTTTTAATGCTTTTCTTGCTTAACTACAGATACTGTATTAACATGCACTGCCACTTGGAGTGAAGAACAGTCAGTAAGCTGGGACAGGAGGTATTTTATATTTTATGGCTAAAATAGTTGTAGTTTCTCTGCAATCCCTTGAGCTGTTGAATAATGCAATACGTCTTCTGGCAATAAATGATGAACATGATTTATGATAACTATGCTTTATATAGGTGTCAAAAATCTGCTTTGCTGAACTTCCCTTCCCATTCCTCCAAGCTCCACTGTAATTTAGGAACACCCAAGGTACAGAGTTGTATATTTATGTAAGTTCTTCAATATACAGTTTTGGAGAAAGAGAGAGATGGAAAGAGGGAGAACTTAATCTATGTTTAGTGCATTGATTAGTCTAATGATGTGGCTCAGTCATTACCATATACCACTGTTAGGGAGGAATTTCCCATCATATATTTATGTTAGGGAAACCAAAGTGCCAAAGTTATTATCTCAGCATAAATGTTACTATGCCAAACTCTGCTTAGTACCGTATTTCTGTATTATATCCAAAAGTTACATGGTCTCGTCATATCTCTGAAGTGATCAATGTTCCACGGAGTGTGCTGAAACTCAGCTTCAATTTAAGCGTGCGTCAGCTTAACTGAAGCAGAAAGATAATTTGCTGAAGTTTGAGATCATAGGGATGTGTGTGTGTGTGTGTACATTTATGTGTGTGTGTTGTGTGTGTTCTGTCCCAACCCAAAGTCAGCCTTTTCCTGTGACTAACATTTCAGGAGGCACCTTAATCTAGCTAAAGGCAGAGAGGTCTTTGCAATAAGTAGTCAATACTTTCCTTCTACAGGACTGATTAACCATCCTGCAGATTCGAGCTCACACTGAAATTCAAATTGCATATTTGTCAGTTTTCAATTCAAATGTACTTCAGATATTTTTTCGTGTTCCGCCTCCTGCTTTTGTGAACTGTTTTGAAGAGTGTAATAAAAAGATGCTTTCTAATATTATTTTATCAAAATATTTTTGTAGCATAATATATTAATAAAGTGTTATTATAAATCCATAGCACAATAATCTCCTGTGTCTTGATTCTTTCCTTTGCACTAAAAGCTGAAAAATCACTGAAATCACTGAAAAAAAGGAACTTTCTGTGTGTGGGGCTTAGGCATGCTGTTTCTTTTATGCCCAGCACCAACATGGGATGAAACATGGAGAAAGAAGAACCAAGCCCTTTCCTTTTAACTATTCCCTTCCCTCTCCACATCAAGATACAGATACACAGAGATTTACTCATTTTTCGTGGCGTATTGCTTTTTCTTGCATCCAAGCCATGCCTTGTAGCTGACACTGCAGATTTCTTGCTGATCACTGTTTACTCCTTAATTATGTGCTAAATCATTTGGTCTTTAACACACCATTTGGAGAGGACTCCACCAGCAAAGCTGGTTTAGAAATATCCACCGAAAGAAATGCAGTGGGAGGTATAAACACTGGAGCTGGTTTGAATGAGCCAAACATGGCACAGGAAGGGCCTGTTGCAAAATAGAAGGGAAACTCTTGAAAAACAAAGCTAGAAGGGTCCATCTATTGAAATACCAACCAGACTGCCAAAGCTGCTTGCCATCCTATCTTTGGAGTCTCAGCCCATCTGGAGAGTCTGTGTGGTCCAGCCATGGGCTATCCCTGGCCCTGGCAAATGTATTTGAGGCAGCACATCTGAGGGAAAACACATCACTGCTTGTGCACTTAATCGCCACTGAATCAGGGCTGAGCTGCACCTGATTTGTGGAGGGACTGAACACATCAAGCCAGACTGGGGGAAAGCCGGAGTTCAGCTTAACGTTATGGCAGTTGTCTGCTCCAGACTCATCCCAGAGATGTGTTCATCCAACACACACAAAGGGGCTCCATAACATCTCCAGAGACTCAACTGGAGCAGAGGGGGCCACTGAAAAATATATTCAAATATCTATGCCCAAAGATGTGTGCCCACAGGGAGTGACCAAAGACAAAAGTAACCAGACATCCACAAGTCTACTGTCAGTAATGGAAACAATAGTAATGGGAAAAATAGTATGTGTTTAGATTGCTAAATAGCTGGATGGTGGGAATAAAATTACTGAATATCACTGGGGTCTTAAAATAAAAAACACTGGAACTTTAGGAGCATTGCAAACTCTGTATTGGCTTTTTTAACATACAGTTTCTCCCATTACAAAAAAAGACCAGCAAGTCCTGAACACCTGATTCATTTGAGCAGCAGGTCCCAGTCCTGCAGTCTCAAACATCTTGCTCCACAGCATGCCAGCACTTCAGTAGCTAAGGCTGCACCTTTGGGTGCAAGCCATCGTGCAAAGCACTGCACTTCATTCCATTTTCCACATTTTCATTCCACTTTCATTCCATTTTCCACATTTAACAAGGATACAGTTAAAACGGCAAATTACACAGAGCCAAACCTCCACCAGGCTGGTTTTCAGAGGAATGATAACAATAATAACTGTGACAGCAAGTTCATGCTCACAGCCCTCATTCACACCTGGAGCTCCCTGCCTTCCTGGAATGAAATGAAGTTTGAACAAAGGGACCAAGATAATGTAAGAAAACATCAACGACAGGCAGATAGAGGTAAAGCAAATGAAAGACAGATGTAGGAAGGAGAGTGAGAGCTTTCTGCTTCGCGCGCATCCCATATCTCTTTTGTCCTATGGAATATCAGTTTGTCGTCCCAATGATATCAGTTCTTCAGTCTTCTTGTGTGACATATGATGTACGTTTTCTTCATATGAAAGCCATTGCTTTTCGTTATAAAGTGATGGGCCACAGCCTCAATCCGCCCTATGTGGCTGAATCATCTTGAACAGCAGTGCCCTTTTTCTTTCCAGAGATCTCTGCAGCTGTTTGTCTTGGCAAGGATAGGTTTGTCCCCAGATTCATCCTGTTTGAAGTCCTTTCCACCCACTCATGTTAGCCTGAGCATGCACCTCATTTTTAATGGGAGCATTATCATCTTCAGTTTTGCACTGGCAAAAACAGTTCTCAGAAGGGGAAGAGACAGAAACTCACACCTACCCATCTTTGTTGAACAAACTGTCTTCATCCAAACTGTAGGAGGTGAGCACTTCAAGGAATTTGCCAAGAATTGTTTTTCTCTTAGCAACGGTCCAGACCAAAAGTGGACACAGATATAATCTATGATATCATCTGCCAACCAGGAGGATCCTATGAAGAACCATTACTTCAGACAACGTGTGCTCCGCATGGTGGTTGTGGACTGAAGGATGGACAATGCTGGCTGTGTTCTCTGGCTGTGCCTGGGCCAACTGTGGCCCTGAGGGCAGGATCCAATCCACACAATAACCTTATCCTGCTGCTGCCTTTTCCTCCAAGTGGTTCATGGGCAGCCAAACATTTGTTCTTGACCCTCTTTGTGGCACTGAGTCTGATTTGCCACTGCTGAGTCCCCGGGAGACATTTTGCTGTGCAGAGCCTGGGGCTGGAGGTAAAGCTTGGCTCCCCATCACTGAGGGTTTAGTGATGACACACCAGCACCTGGGTCCCTCCTGTGGCTGAGCAGGCCTGTAAAAAGACACGTCAAGTGAGATCATGATTCGTGTAAAAAGAGTGAAATTCTGAGCCCTAGTTGGTTTCCCTTAAAAATACCTAACTTTCCTTGGAACCTCACCCTTCCTGGGCCATCTTTATCCAATAGCATTAACACCAAGCGGGGGTGGGAGGTGAGGGGAAGGTTAAAGTATTGGTGTTAATGGAAGACTCAGACATTAAAAGAGTATCCCAGGTTTGGAGCCTCTGCCGCCTGCTGCCAGCAGCAGGCCCTGCTTGAAAGGAAAGTACCTATCTCAGCATGCAGTCAAAAGGAATAATAAAACTCTGGTCATTCAGAGGCAGGGAAGACGAGAAAAACACTCTGTAAATGTGCAGGCTTATGTTTCTCTTGAACTTTCAAAATAATTTTCTCTCCCACCCAGAGATTAGTCACAGAAGCAAATGATACCATATCTGGGAAAGAAGTCAGGTGGATGGAAATGATCTTTGGGGAGAAGGAGAGGAGGAAGGGAGCAGACATTTACTTCTCTGCCTGCCTTGCTCACTTTCCCCTGTCTCTGAGACTCAGCATACAAATGAAAGCACTGGGAAAAAGTCAAGTGTTTGGGTCCAGCCTAAAGCCAGTGGGGCTTTAAGTCTATCTTCAGGCCAGTGGGGTTTTCCTATTTCTGTCTGGTGGATTCGGGGAGCTGACTTTGCCACTACACAATCCCCTAGAGCTGCCACTCTTCTAGAAGCTTCTTTTCTCTCAGAAGCCCCCATGAAATGATTTTCCACACATTTTTCCAGACTCAAATGAAAAAGAAAAGGCTAAGGGACTAATGAAAGCACGCTCATAAACACCATTCCATGGGAAAGACTAGCGTTTGCTATGGTTTTCAAAATAAAATTCCAGGTCCTCCAAGTACTTCTGAAGCACTGCGCTGGGCTTCACAACACCCAGAGGTTTCAGGTAAAGAACAACCTCAGCCCCCTCTTAATAAGGTGGGAAAAGGAGGTGGACAGTGGATTTTATGACACGCCTGAAATCACGAGGGACGTCTACGGGAGCAGGATTCAGAAGGGAGCCATTCCTCTATGGTACACTGTTCTCCGAAGCATGGCTCGTTTATTTCAATTAATAGAGCTTTATAAGGGCTCCCCTGCCACCTTTTTTTGGCATGAATTACAGCAAAGACAGTGAATTAAAAGCACCAAAGGGCATCATTTTCTTTTAGTGTTTAAAGAAGCTGTTTCCATAAAAGCAGAGTATGTGAAATTTGCCCAAAACAGTAAAATTAGGAATAACATAAAGGATTAGAACAGAAAAATAGATGTCTTAAAAATCTCTTCTTAGACAAGCCTGACCTGGCAGTTCAGCTCTGGAGTGGTCTTTCTGTGTAACACCAGTCAAGTGGTTCAACCAGGCTTGGTTCCTGTCACAACATTCACTCAAGTGTTGCAGGATTAGGGGCTTCTCCAACCACGAGATGAAATTCTTTAAAAAGTGTAAAGCTAATGCACGCAGTCCACTGTCTGCCCATTTTCTCTCTTCAAAAACACGCAGGTGGGATTCAGTTCAAGTACCACACGCTGTCTGAAAGCTGTCACCCAAACTTGCCTCCTTCAGTGGTGCCACCCAGACTGACTCAGCCCTTACAGAAATATTTCTAGCTTATGTGACTTGACAGCTTTTTAAATAGAGGCTCTTGTGCTTGGTCCCAGTCAGTTCCTGCCCTCAGAATGCAGTTGTATGTGTCATGTTTTCAAAGGCATTTCAGATTGCCTCTTATAAAGGATGACCAGCTTCAAAATCATTTTAAAACAAAGCTAAAACTCAACAACTGACTCATAGTCACTGCTTGCTGTGACCACACAAAATATCTCTGACATGGCAGGGATGTGGCAGGATGCTTGCCAGGCAAGCTGTGAACTGGACAAGGTGCAAAATGAGCTGTAATCTCCACCTAAAATGCCTCCACTGCTCGACCATTTCAAAAATTACCTTTTCATAGAGTTGTAGCCCATCATCATCATCATCATCTGCATAACATATTTTGGTCAAAATTGCAGGACTGAGTGATGCTGTGATACTCAGTAAATGTCCTGAACCTTGGCTGGCACCTCTACTTTTTATATCTAGCTGCTAGCTATACCTCAGGTAAACACAAAATAGTCCACTATGAGACAGAAATGTGGAGTTTTTAACTTCAACTTGAAAAGGCTTCTTGTTACAACATGCTTTCATACTGTAAGTTCAAAATTTTTAAAAAAATCCCACATGGTTTGTACAAAACATGAAACAATCAAATTTTCAATTTTTCTTTTTTGTGTTCCCAATTAATAATAATACATCTCATTAATAAACAGCAGTACTGTTTAAATGTCAATGAATGGGAAAAATCAACATTTCTGCTCTAAATGAATGTGTTGCTTACACTGTTGATAGTTGAAACTATAGTTTCATGTTGACTTGCAGCTCTCCTCTCTCTGAGCAGTATCATTCCTCTTCTCATCCTGGTTTTGAGGTCAAGAACTGGATTTTGATGAGTCCAAATAGACTTTGAGGTCCCTGCTTTTGCATGGGCCTCTGTAACGAGGGCTTTTTGAGTACTCCTTCATTCTGAGTTCATAAGGCATTTTACTAAAAATAATGTATGGGCTCTATCTAAATCAAACTTCCTGCAACCCTCCCATACTTCAGAAGTGCTGAAGACCTCGACTCAGTTCTTTTTCTTAGCAAACATTGCTTTGAATGAAACAACTGCGTGAAAAAAAATGTCATTGCAATGTGATAATTTGATGATGATGATGATGATGTTGAAGAACTGAACCAAAGCAGTAATCTTTGGTCAAACCATAATCACAGCACTGAAATCCATTGGTTAATCATGGAATCTTCATGTTCAGAGTGGTCTGCTGTGCTGTTCTGAGGCATTATGAGAAATGGCCATGAGGAGGCTGACAGGAATGTACTTATGCTGACATTCACATCGTGTGACGTGCACACCACGTTTTGAAAAGTTGGGTTAACGAGTAAGACCCAATATTTGAAGATGAAGTTGTCTGCATCCCTCTGTTCTCTTTACTGAGAGAAATGAGGCACCATCTCCAGCTTCATCTCTGTAAACTGGACTCTTTTTACCCATGATTTCTTTCATGACAGAGGTCTGAGGTCACACCTAGAGCATCAAACTGGGTGAAAATACAAGGTGCTGCTAACATGTGCTACAGGTCCTGAACAGAGTGCCTGGCTGGTGCAGTGGCAGCACTGGTGCCTCTCAGAAGGAGACACCAGTGGCTGGGTGAGCTGTGATGGGGATCTATGTGCTGCAGAACATCTCTCTTGTTTTATTCTGAGGTCTCTGTGCACTGACACTGAGCTTTTTGAGGAGCCATGTGAAGGGCTGTGGGTGGCCACCCTGTCCTGCTGTTGTCAGTTCATTCCATGGCTGACACCAGCAAGACACAAGCCCTGGGCCAGCAGTTGCGGGGAAATGGCAGAAACCTCACCCTGAATTCCCTGCACGCAAAGGTGCAGAGGTTTGAGGACTGTATGCTTGTGTTAGAACAACGTTTTGAAATCCATGGAATGATCAAACGTGCCAGTTCTTCCCACCTTGAAAGACAGGCAGGCAACGTGCACTGTGCACCAGCTCTCAGGCAGTGCCTTGCTGTGGGGCTTAAACCCATCCACAGGCATTCCCTGAAATACTGTTTGAGCCGGTTGTGCTTCCTCATTCTTCTGCTCTGTGCTGGGACACACAGATGCACAAAGCCAGCTCGTCTCTGGAACGGCAGCACAGGCAACTGCCGCTTGCTTGGGTGGTTGCTGAACAGCTGTTTCAGCTATGACATAACTGCTCTTAAACTTCAAAAGAGATCTATTTCTGAGCTGAAAACACAGATTGTTTCATAAAAGCAAGGGCGAGGTGTTAGGCCGTAGAGAGGGTAGTGGACACAGTGGAACTGCAGAGCACACATAGCATCCTGTCAGCCCTGTCTTCTGCTGACTTGCACTCCTTAGGGGTCCAATCCTGCAATTTTTTCTCAAGCAATAACCTTATCCATGCCAACAGAGCCTGTTATTCCATCTGCTGGTACTCACACTGGAATGTGTTTGCTTTGGGAGCGACTGTGTGCTTTGCTGGTAGGCTCAGAGGACAGATAAAAGCCAGTGCCCAGCTCTGCAGCGTAGTTTCTAGTGAGGTGAATGAACTCATTAGTAAAAGATTCCTTTAAAAAGTAGGGTGCTATGCAAACCCAGTGTGGATTAGGCTTTTTGTGGGGTAAGTGCAGTTCAAGCATGACCAGATACAGCTCAACTCTGTTTCATTCTACCTCCTGCCCCTGGGAAAACTTTCTGATGCCAGCTGGGGCAAGCTGAGAGAGTGCAAAAATCATAGAGAGCAGGCTTGGAAGGGTGGATATCTTACAAAATGCAGAGAATGCTCAGATTTCCAGACAACTGTGAGGCAACCAGTCACACAGATGCTCTGTGACACTGGAGCTGCAAGTGAAATTCTGGCCAAAAAAAAATGATGGAAATGTTTTGCTGCAAAACCTGATTATTGTGTGATATATGCAAGGGATTTTATTTAAAACTAACAAACAAACAAGCAAGCAAGCAGATTCCTGTCTGGAACTACATCGTCAGTCTGCCAGACCCCAAGTTCTTCTCTTTCACTGCCGTGGGAATCCTTCCATTCCCATGAATGATGACTGAAAGCTGCTTCTTGCAAACAGCTCTCTGAATTACATGGATGACTTTAGATTAACTTTAAATTTAAAAGTTCAACTTATTAATGTTGGCAGCTAGAACACGGCCATGGAAGAGAGGAAGGAGGAAGAAAAGGAGGTGCTATGTTTAAAAACAAAGAGAAGTCTCCCAACTGCCAAAAGCACGGTCAGCAGAGGGATGTGGTGGTGGTTCCAGGTGGTGCAATATGCTGAGTATGGATGGATACAGTCTAAACCAAGAATTGGGGGTGCCAGCATGTACTTAACACTTAACATGTAAAATCTTTCTGTTAGGAACCATGTTAGTGCCTAAGAGAGCTTGAGAGAAGACTCTGCCTTGAGTCATCTCAGCGCCTGCTGAAATCCTGGTGCTGGCACCGGTCAGTGCTCAGATTTTTAAGGGCAGAGTCATGAGCCAAGCATCCACAGCTCTGTTACCAGATGAGCAAGTGAAGCAAACCTCACCCAACCAACACAGCCATCAGGAATGGCACATTCCAAAAACATGCTAGGAAATATTTCCACACCGCTGAAAGCATTTGCTTGGAAGTCTTACTCTGGGTCCATTAATTGCTGTCAGGTATTGCAACTCCAGAATAGATGTAATAATCCTCAGTTAAATCATCCTGCCTCTAGATTAAGGGTTACACTGAGCAGCTCTGTCCTGTAGACTAAATATCCTCTCATAAATGCATTCTGGCATCAGAGATTTCCGTAGGTGGGTGGCTTTGACAGAAATTCATGCTAAGTACCAGAGCCAGACACTGTGAGAAAAGCTATCCCAAACACCCATTGTCCTCTGCAAAAATAACAGAAAATTGGTCATTCTCCACCCCAAAACCACAGCGTTCCTCAAGCCTAATTCCCCAGGGCAGCCAAAGTTCTGCTCTTTAAGCCTGTGCTGCTCAAAGACAGGTCAGGAACCGCTGCTGGGCGGGGACTGTGGCACAGCAGCAGCAGCAGAGGTGCTGCCGCAGGGGCTGCCAGGGAATTTGGGTCCTTGAGGCACAAAGTGAGCGGTGAGAGCTGATGGGAACAGCAAAGCACATGGATCCCCAGCCCAGGTAATAAGGCTGAAACTCCAGCGCAGTGCCCTGAGGGTAGCCTTTAACCTCTGCGTCTCTCATTTTTCACTTGTGCTGTAACAGTGCAAACAGCAGCAGCACTCCACCAGAGAGATCAGCCTCTGCATTCCCACATGCTTGAGTCTGGCACCAGGGCTGCTGCAGGTCAGGCCCAGATGTAATCTGTAGCATGGCCTGTGACAGGTTATTTATCCTTTAGGCTATCAGTGATTGGTATGATATTAATTCTCCCTAAAAGTCTGAGGATGGGACTTGGCTGTTGCAAAGAAATTGCTTCAGGTTACAGCAAAAACAGTATAATAACTCCAAAATTATTCAAAAAAAATACAGTGCTGATGTACAGCAAGACTTTATTTATGTCATGTGCAATTAGATTTGTTTTCCACCTTTTGACAGGAGCATTTCAGCCCAGAGTAAGAACGAAACACACACAAGCAGCGTGATGCCACAGCCAGAAACACTCCCTTCATCCAGGGAAGAAAGGGCTCTTACGTTGTGAAAGGGAGCCTCCTGTTGTCTTCCAACCGGCATTTTCTGGCCAGCTGAAAGCTAAAATAACCCTTCCTTTATGCTTTCAATACTGCAATCTAATGGCTAAATGGATTTTTAGTACAAAGCGTAATTTTCTCCTTCAGTTTTGCTCATCATTTAATGGAAAGGCCCTGTACCATTCTGCTTACATCCCAAAGAGTGGCTGCTCAGCAGAAGTGAAGAACACTTTGTCTTATAGCTCTGAAGTTATATTTTTAGTAATAATAATAAATAATAATGATAATGGTTTCACTGCAGCTGTCTGGCTGCCTGAAGCTGCTGCAGGCTCACACTCGACAGGCACTTCCCGAAGTCCAGCGGTTGGAAGGCACCATCAGTTTTTGCACAACACGTTTCACCTCTCCTCACATTTTGCTGACAGGAGCACACAGCGTCCCAGCTTCCCAGAGTTTAGCCCCAAACCAGTAATTCTCATTGCACTGGACAGCAGCATTGCTGCAGGTGACATGAGAGCAAAGCCACTTTACGCCAAAGGTGCCATGTAACTTTTCCATCACTCCCTTCTTGCTTTGCGTTAGGTTTTTGTGGCACTCAGCATCTGGATGATGGCTCCTGGAAGACTGATTCTTCCAAGAAAATCATGTGTAGCTTTGAGCATGGAGCATGTTGGTGCACTGAGGTCACAGCGAGGGAGAAGAGCAGCAGAGGCCCTGAGTGAGCCTGAGCTCAGCCCTGGGGTGATGGCCTCCAAAGGCTGAGGAGCAGCAGCAGCAGGATATGAATGTAAAGGGGGGGGAAGCAGAGGATTTGGGTGCTCTAGGACATCCCCACGAGAACAGAACCCCAAACCTTAACTCATGTGCACAAAGTTATTCCATAGGGACAACCTGTAGTGCAGCAGTGCAGCTCCCAGGGGCTGACACACGGCAGGGCACAGAGCAGGGCGGTGGTGGGGACAGGCTGGGGGCTTACAAGGACACACATCCCAGAGCATCAACCACTTCCACACATGCTCTGCACATGCTCTTCAATTGTTTAGGGCTGTCTTCTTAATCTTCTTCAGCTGTCCCAGTTGTAGCAGAAGCCTCCTTGCTCTGAAGGGGCAACTGAATGTTGGAAGTGCAACACCACTGAAAGGGGGGATAGAGAACTGCGTTCTCCTTGGAAAATTCAAGTAACACATCTGGAAAGGGAAGCTGCTTATTGCATGTGTTTCATTATGGAAAGAAAATGCCTTCTAAAATCTAAAATCAAGAAACTAGTGGAAAGGTAATTCCTGGAAGTTAGCTGAGTCTGTATCTCCCATTACTGTTCCCCATAAAGAAATGTTCCTGCTGCTTTTCTCCGGTAATCGTGGGTTTCATGCCAGCTTCAGCATTTGGCTGTTGACTTCTTCAGGCAGATTGATGGCTCAGCTGAAACGGAATTTATGGGCACAACCCTCCCCTGACCAAGGCTCACCTCCTCAGATAGCTCCAGGTCCGTAGGTCCCACTGAAGTACAAGGGACAGGAGGCACCGAAATAATTTGTGAGGATCTCCGTAAGGAGGATAAACCATTTCTACCTAAACCCACTGAATTTATATGCTTTCACCCACTATCTGGAAGCACCTACCTGTGGACAGTGATGGCCATACTTCAGCTGGATTCCTAAAACTGGGCTGACCACCTTGGGAAAAGTTCAGCATTCCAAAGCTCATCACAGGATGCTGAAACTAAACCCAGCCTTGCTGCTGTCAGATTATATCATTTCCTCTTCTGCAGCTAAAGGGCCCAAGGCAGCAAACACCCTGGGATAGATCTGCTCATTTGCCCAAAGACAAGGCTCTGCTTCAGCTTCTTGCTTCATCCAGCACTGAAGCCAGCAGCCATGAAGTAACACTGCTTCTTTTTTTTTTTAATTATTAAGAAGGAAGTAAAACAATTCATCGTTCTGGGGGGAATATCCCTAGAGTCTAACTACTGAAAAATCAAACAGCATTTGAAAAGCAAGACAATGAGGCTAGCTTGAACTCACAGAGCATTAGAATTGCCCTGGCAGGAACACAAGTGATTCCCTGATAGATGCAATAACAATGCTGCAATTACATGAAACAATATGTAAACTGAAAATGCAGTGTCACCCTGCTATTTGTACACCCTGTGTTCCACTGTCATCCTCTTATTGTTACCCCTTTAAGTATTGTGTCTCTTAGGCTTTTAAATACTACATTACCATGATTTGCAGCAATCTTTTTGTCTTAAAGAAGAATATTTTCTCCCACCAGGACTCTAATTAATCCAATTTTTAATGTAGGAGAGTCAGGTTTCAGTAATATTTCCATGTTCTTGACAGTTTAAGTAGGAATGTCACAGAGAAGCACCTGATACCAACAGAAAAATAACACCTGAAAACCTGAGGTAAGGTGAGAAGTAGAAAAAAATGAATCCTTCTCTGTGGGAAATAGTTTATGGAAAATTTGTAAAGGATGATGAAGGTGAAATGGATTCACTTCTGTACTCCCACCTACGAAGCACTGAGAGATGCTGTAAGAAATTAATCTCCTCTGGATCATAAAACTAGTTTTAACCCCTGAGAAAGAAAGAAGTTGAATTGTTTTGATTGATGTCTTGTGGGGCACTAAAAAAAAATTGATACGATCTCATTCCCCTGCAGCAGAGCATCATCCTGGAGGAGGGCAGGAGCCCACAGCCTCCTGGCTCCTGCCTCATTCCCTTCAAACCTCCTTGTAGAACTCCTACTGCCATAGTGCCATCTAGAGACAGTTACAGAAATTAAAGGGGGTTTGTTCCTAAACCTTTTAGTGTTTTTCGAGGATTTGTGGGGTCATATCTCAGCAATGATTATTGCTTGTTATTCCAGAAACCCTTAATTACAGCACTGGGTTCCAACATCAAACCCCACGGAGCCCAGAGCAAAGGCTTCTGCTGGGTTCAGCACAGTCAGGATTTGTCTTGTCCCACTTCCCCAGGAGGAGGATTTCATCATGATTAGCTCTTTATTAACATAAAAGTAACATAAAAAGAGCATCGAGCACAGCTCTGGACACTTGTGAGTGTGATGCCAGGGGCAGTGGTGCCTGGACCACAAGATTGACATTACACTGTTGGAGTTACTCCTGTCTTTTTCTTAAAAGCCAGTGTAGGCAGAGGTAGAGAACATCAACATTTGTTCTGGTATTTCAGCATCCTCATGTTCCTGTGACAACCTGAATAAAAGCAAGAATCTATGGTTCTATGATTCTAAGTACTTTGAAGGAGTGAAAACGAGGGTTTCACATAAGTGCAACTTGAAAATTTAGTCACATAGGAGGGGAAAATAGCATGCTGACATTTAAAGAACTGGCCTGGTAAGGAAGATACAGGTTTAAATCCAGATTTCCGGCTGTATCACAGACACTGCCGGACCTGGGGTGTACAGAAAGCTGACTCCTCTACTCTCTCCTTATCGCTCTTATTTTATTTCTTTCTTTTCAGATCTCTGTGTGGCTGCTCAGTACCTCAGCCATGGCTTTCACTTGTCATAAAAGTAATGAATAATATTAATAAAAAAAATATTGCAAGCATCTCTCCACATAAGAATTATTTAAAGATGTTTTCTTTTACTCCCCAGAGAACAGGTTTACAGACAAATTTAAGCTACTAAATCAATGACAAATCATTAAAATGTTGTAAAGCTAAGGACAGAGAAATTACAGGATTTAAAATTGATGATCATCTTGCTAGCACTGAAAAACCTCTTCTTAATCATAAGGCAAGTGGCCTCTGATAGCAAAATATCTGTGTTCCACTGCAGCTGGGCATCCCCAGGAGAAAGCTGGATTAAACAGAAGGCAATGAAATACAGACCTCGCTCAATGGCTGCCTGAGAGCAAAATATGCATCTTTTGTACATCCCTAAAAGATTTATCCTTACCCCTGGTTATAAATTTCCCTATAGTAAGGGTTTGAATGGAAAAGAAAAGTTACATCACGATCAAAATCCCCCTGACGGGCTGGTTTTGCTAAGGAAGAGGGAGAGCTTCGTTACTCTGGAACTGGTGTCTTGTGTTACAAAAATAGGTCCACGACTAAGCATCTCTGTGCATCTCTGTAGGTCAGAGTACATGGGAACATGCTATAAACACCTGCAGATGTGATTTTTGACCTTGTGGGCCCCACATGGGTGGACCCTGCTGTAGATGGGCATCTTGGACATTCAAAGCTGGGCAGCTGAGGGAGGCTGGGCCTGATACTGGCAAATCACCCTCCTGAGAGCCCTTGGCTGGTGAGGCTGGTGTTGCAGAGTCCAGTAGTAAAGCAACAAAAGGCTAAAAGGCACCGTATTAAATATTTTGCTTTTCAACACTTTCGCCATATAAACTACATCTTGCAAGCCATAGCTGAACAAATATTCCTTTTTGAAACATCTCTCACTAAAATTCAGTAGTACAAACCATCTACTAAGCAGTAACAAAGACCATAAAGAAAACTTTAAATTATCATTTGCTTAGGACTATGAGGGTTAAAGTGTGGTTAAAAAACACTGTCTAAAAAGGGTCTGGTCTGTCTCTTAGACAGAAATGTGAGTTATTGACCTCCGTGTGTACATGTATTGACTATTGACTTTGTTCCAAAACCCACACTGCAAATGATACAAAAGTAAGAAATCAACCAAACAATACTTCCCCATGTGCAGACAGGTGATCCACAGAGAACAATTCCTAAGCAGCAACAAAGCTATGGAGCATTTGCTGCTGCTGAATCTACCCTAAACTGAAGAGGAGCTGGAGACACTCAAGGAGAATCCAGAGCATGACCCAGAGATGGGTCAGAGGGACTGATGGGGCATAGAGAGAGCCTCCTGCCCTGACACAAGGACTTCTTGGGTTGAATCCTGCATGTTCAGTATAAGGAAGAAGCTTTTTACAACGAGAGTGGTGGCACACTGGCACATATTGCCCAGAGAGGTGGTGGATGCCCCATCCCTGTAAACATCCAAGGTCAGGCTGGACGGGGCTTTGAGCTACCTGATCTAGTTGAAGATGTTTCTACCCATTGCAGGGGACTTGGATAAGATGACCTTTAGAGGTTCCTTCTGACCCAAACCCCTCTATGATTCTATGCTATTCATCAGTCCCTCAAGAGCAGGGCTATGAATAAAAAAAACAAAATGCACTTGCCCATTAAATCCTCTGGGGTGAAGAGCCCAGGGCTGAAGATGAAGGACCTGGAGGGAGTGAAAGCACAGCATAGCCAGAGGGGGACTGTCCCCATCCTCTCCCCTGGCGGTCTGAGCCCTGGCAGTCAGAGCTGTCACACTGTCCCTGGTGACCAGGCGGGCTGCCAGGGCCCCGTGCCCACAGCACTGCTCTCACACCTTCTGCAGCATGGCAAGGACCTGCTGCAGCCATCAGAAAGGCTCTGCCTCACCTACTCCCCAGCTGCCCCGGGAAAACATCCCCCCAGCACTACTGGCACTCAGATCCACAAAGAGGAGCGAGGGAAGGAAGAAATTCCAGCCACGTGATTCCTCCAGCACAAGGAACTAATGCAGGCCATGGATCTGACACTGCCTCTCGTGCTGGAGAAGTGAGCCGAGAGCTGTGTTTTAACATTAGCTCCTCAGTATAATTTTCTGTAATTGTAAAGTGCTTTAGAGGTACTTGTGAGCTTGGGTGGATGGCTCCTAACGAAGTTGATGAATAACCCAGGACTGACTCAGCTCCAAAACAGACCCAGCACTGAAGGAGGGAATGTGGAGAGAGGTTTTGCCTTCCATTAGCAACACTATCCAAACAACTGACCCTCTCCCTGAGAGATTAGTTCACAGCAGGTGAACTATAATCTGCTCTGATCGGCAGGCAAGGAAAGCATTTATTCCAGCTGCATTACAGCCAGAGATTTTCTTCTCTTTCTTTCTTTCTTTCACACATTGTGGGTTCCCAACGAAGGGTTCCAGCTACCAGATCAAACAAACATTTTGCCACTTCTTTGCAGAAATGGTTCTGGTCCCGAGTTGGGATGCTAACCAGCTGAAGACTGGCTGGTGGGTAATTCTTTCCCAGGGTGGCTATCAGCCCCTTCTCATCTGGAAAATGGTCATTTGATGGGGACCAGGTTTTGATTGTGGTCAATTTTGTGCTGGGAATTTGTTGTCAATTTAGGATGCTAGAGATAATCTCCTGAAAATTATTATTTGGAAATTACATTGTATTACCCCTCATCTGAGATACTCGGTTGCCAGCTGGAGAATGTTTTCAGAAAGCACTCACACCATTTCTGGCTTTTTGGTCCAGAGCCTCATAGGAAACGTACAAGACACAGTTGAAATATAAGGTGAAATCCCCAGATCTGCTGCATATTGGAGCTCACAGACTCACTAATTACTATGGCACATATATTCCCCTAAAACCAGCAAAGCCTTCATTATCCCACAGCCAGTAACCACCCATTCCTTTTCTCCTCTCTTTCTCTCTCCCTTTGACCAACAATCTTCCCTCGCTAAGGCCATTGTCTTTTCTCCACAGGTATCAATCGCACTTTTCTCCTCCATAAATCTGGATAACCAACAAAATCCAATTACACTCAGAGTGATTGCTGTCAGCTAAGATTCAGTTTGAAGGTGGTAATTGTTATTTTGGAGTCAAAAACACCTTGTGTGTCTGAAAGCTTAGCTGTTTGGGCTTATGGGGTGTTTTCTCTCCCACCTACACCTGCAGGCCTGATAACAGGTATCACCTCTGCCTGCACAAATGGCTTTGCTCTCCAATCCTGTTAACTGCAGCAGGTGGGGTGTTCACCAGGGATGGTGCCAACTGCTGGCCCCAGAGTCTTCTGCACAGCTTGTGATGCACTGGGGCTCCCTTTTCCCAGGCTGGAGTCAAAGAGACATCTCGTGGCCATCTCATATACTGCAAAGGAGTGCTTTTGTGCATGGAACATCGCTTGCATGCAGAGGGCCAAGAACTGCCTGTGATGACCAGTACTACGACTCCACTGGGCCGAGCAGCAGAGGATGCCAAAATACCCTGCACTTCATTCAGCCTCCAGCCATTCTCTCTGGGTGCCTTCAGAGCACGAGGAAATTTGGAAATACAGACATATTCTGCCTCTGTGCTTTTTGTTCAGACTTGTAAGTACATTAAAAAAACCAGCTTGGCAGAGAGCTACAACTGAGTCACTGGGAGAAACCAGAAAGGGAGCAGCTGCTCACTCTCTTCCAGCGCAGGACTCAGAGCCACCAGGTGAAGGTTTTGATAGCTGTGCTGAAGCAGGAGGAGGAGGAGGAGGAGAGAATCTCCTGGGCAGCAGAGAATCCAAGGGAGGATCCTTGCTGAAGGAGGCTGGGAATGTATAAAGTCCACCAGTGTTGAAGGAAAAATTGCACAAACATCAGGAAAACAGAGCTCCACTGGAGACAAGTAGCAAAAAAGGTGCAGCAGTGCTGGAAACCCCCTGTGCTGCAGTTCTGGGAAAGCACTCAGGGGGAATACAACATCCTTGTCTTGATGGTGCTTTCTCCAAGGCATCTGCCCATGGCTACCATAGGAGTCCTACACACGGTGCAGGGCAGGCCCAGGTGTGACCCAGCACTATGGGTTTTACACTCACAGCTACAGTTCCAGAGAAAACTGAGAGCATCCCAGGAGCACGGAGCAAGTGCCGGTTTGATCCTGACTTCCAGTCTTTGAGAGTTACGAGGAAGGCGAGCAGTGAGAGCACATCAGCAGGGGGGAGCCTCAGCTCTTGTTTTAATGAGCCTCAGTTACCCTAAGGTCGGGCTCGGCATCAGGGTTTTCAGGTGAACTGGGAGAAGAGTTTCTCAAGGAAAACACTCCCGGTACAAGCTGCTGCACCATCCCCACACATCCCAAAAACATTGCTTAGTCTTGGCTTGCTGTGAAGCATCCCCTCCTGCTCCCTTGCCTGCATGGACCTCATCCTGAATTCCCCCTTCTCTGGGCAGGGGAGGACAGCAGGCTGAAGCTGAGGTCTGGCTGTACCTCCTCTATTCCTTGACCAGTCCCCATCCCCTTCTGTGTGAGGTGAAATATACCAAAACATCTTCACTTTCCAGAGCTGGAAGGCCTGGCCTACCACCCAGAGCCTCTGGGTTTTAACAAAGATTCGTTCTTTCACCTTGTCCAGGCTCCTTATTCCTTCCTTTAAGGAGTGATAAGGCTGCCCTGGCAAAGAGAAACAGGCATGAATGCTGCATGAGTGGTGTCCCAGATTTCGAGAGATAACCAGCGCAGCCCCACAGCTAGCTAGGAAAGAGGTTTAAGTTAATCTTTGTTGGCTCCTGCTAAATGCTTCCTTCATGATTAACACCAGAGGTGATGTTGATAGCAGGATTCATTGTCAAAATAGCTTATAAAACAATTCCATAAAACGGTGTAAATCTTGTGTTGATCTTACTTTTTACAAGGAGTCTTAAAGCCATATATCCCAGAACCATTTACAAGGTTGTTGCAGGTGTGGGACCAGCCTTGGAAGTATAGCTACTACTTAAACTGTGTATTTTACGAGCCTGGGGAAACATCCGTTTGAACTGTAAAAGGAGATTTCCAGCCCTCTTGCTTCTTTGTGCAGGGGCCAAGCCATTGCCCATCAGACTTCAGCACTCCCTGAGCCACAGCCAAGGTGCAGGGACAGGATTCCTTTGTCAACAAACCTTAGCAAAGCTTTGCAGGATGCTGAACTTTGCCTTCAGGAGCAGCTGGTCTCCCCAGGCCCAGGTTTCACTGCAAACCACTGAGCACCCCAAAACCTCTTGCCATTTGCAGCCCCCGTGGGGTTGTTTTGCCGTGGGCTGCAGTCATTCCTTTGGTGAAGCTCACAGGCTATTTACTGCTGCTCAGGAGCACAAAGAAACAGGTGGAAAAGGGGAGAATGAATAGCCCAAACATGCGAATCAGATGACAGAAGGCATTTAAGTAGGCAATATACACCATAATTAAGTAATAGCTATTTAATAGACATCAGGGTGAGTCTCCTGGGGATAAAGGAAAAGCCAAGAGAGATTTCTCCCTATGAGTTAAAAATGATCAGGATTTTAACCCCATATTAAGACTCAAGATTACATCTCATCCTCTGAGCTCTCCTTTCAGCTCCCAGTGCAACAGTCCTGAGACTGCTCAAACTACTGCCCTCATCCCACAGTGACCACTGCATACAGGATTGATTAGGCCCCAAACCACCTCGGATCTCTGCTTTTCAGGGTACACGGGCAAGCAGCTGCCACACTGCACTCAAAGAGCTCTGTGCTTTGCAGCTGGTACATGGGCTCCACACTTATAACACTGGGAGGTAAAGAGTTGCACTTGGGTTTGAAGTTCAGGGGCTCTGGGTTTTAGCAAAGATTTGTTCTTTGACCTTGGCCAAGCTTCTTTTTCCTTCCTTTAAAGGGTGACAAGACTCCTCTATCTACACACAACAAAGAGAAATATCAGTGAGCTGCAACGTAGTGCCACCACTGCCACATGGGGCTGTGGGAAACGCTTTGCCCCACTGTCCTCACCTTCATCCTCCTCATCAGATACCTGGCCTCACCTTCGCAGCGGATGTGTGTCAGTGCCCTCTTATCTCCTGCTCATATCTTCTGTGCAAGACCAAATATTGACACTGTTTGGGAATGGCCCTTGGCTGTGAGCACATCTCCCAACCTTCGAGATAGCCCTTGACCTCTTCCCCGAGCCCTGAGACACACAGAATAAATGCAGGAAAGAGTCACGGTGACAGAAGCTGGTTTGCAGCAGTTGGAGGCATAAGCCCCGCTTTGCAACAGCTCATTTTGGGGAGTCTCAGTGACGCTGCGTGACAGGCGTTTGGGTTAGTGTTGCGTCATCACCCTCTGCTGAAACGAGCTTTGCTCTAGCCCTGCCAAACCTCCAATTCAAGATGTCCCTCGGATTTAATACAAAATAGAGAAAATTCTTCCTTATTTTTCTAGAACAGGACTTCTAAAAGAGTGTCCAGCTCCTGAATTTTGCAGTATCCTTAACACTGTGCAGTGGCTGTGGCATGGGATGACTGAATAAACACCACAGTGGAGTGGCTGGGATCATCTGTGGGTTATGAGCTTGTACAACACTTGACACACTGAATCTCCTTCCTAATCCGGGCTTGTTAAGATGCTGTTACATAATATAACATTATATAAAAGGGTTTATATATTTAATCTACTAATTAGCCATGATAATAACAAGTAACTTTATAGTTCAATGCATGAAACCTCATTATCTGAATCCAATTTTTATGTGGCTTCACTTGGGCTTGATAAAGTGCTGGGCTCATTTAACAACCTTCCCTTCAGCCAGAGCAGTGATCTGGGATTCTTCCCTCTGCCTTGGTTATTTATTTGCACAAAACACTAAGGGTTCTGATAGGAGTCTACTCCACACACACACCTGGCTGAAATCTGCGTGTTTTGAGTGATTACTCAGGGACGGATAGACCAATGTGGACAGAGCAACCACACAGCTCCCCATTTCCTTTGGAAACCAGGCTAAAAATAGGGGACAGGCAGTAGAAAACGAGACAGGAAGGCAGGAATGGGTCCATCAATAGCTCCTGCCCTGCTTCCTGCTCGTTAGCATCTCTCAGCAGATGTCAGGTAACCTTTAGAAACCCCCTAAAGCAGTGGTCATTTATCAGACATTTTTTAAACTGAGATAAAGGGAATTTGGACCCTGTACAATTATGGGAGTCCCAGAAGGAAATT